>JAWPHD010007083.1:0-134580 GCA_037043455.1 Cyrtodaria siliqua | reverse complement strand
CCACTGCTCTAATGATGTGAGCGAGAGTGGCACCTGAAACAATGCAGGGGTCATGATGAAGACCTTAATGAGCATGAACAAAAAATGATAAAATGAATACTCTTCAAGAGTATTTCATTTAAACACAGACATATTAATATAAGTTATTAGGTCTGAGACTTAAACCCCTAAATGGGGATGGCACTTCCAAAACAATACATTCACCAGTCACTGAAGGGTACTTAGGATAAGATATATACTTAACGCCATTAAAAAACGCAAGTTTGGTGTGCATTGATTTTTGCATAATTCGATTTTACTTCTTTCAATACTTGAATTTGATCGTCACCGAATTGTAGAGAATGTGGATAATTTCTAACATGTTACATTAACGCTATAATCGATCTTGGAGACTTTGTAATTACAAATAAACAAAAAAAAAAAATAAACAAAAATTATTGGCGTTAAGTAGTATATAGATATTTCATCCATCAACAATCTACAGTCTCAATTTCTAACTGATGTGACAAAGTGTTTAAGTGCAGTTAGGCACCTCTTAACTTCATTTATTCAACTTTAAAATCAAGGTAAATTTCAAATCAATTGACAAGTTGGACATATTTATTTATCACATAACTCATGATTTGGTAGTGGAATAACACCATTCTATATGTTGCCATATATAATTAGTTATATAAGTATGCAAATAAGTCTAGATAATGACTTTCCCAATTCCCACGGTTTATGTCAGTTTTGCATGTTAGAAGGCGACAGACAAAATGCAATACAAGTCGATATGTAAGTTATGTGATAAATAGAATCTAACATTCGTTCTCATTCATTATTGAATTTATTAACTTGTTAGCAAAAATGATATAATGCTCGGCATTAGCCTCGCATTATATCTTTTTGCCAATTAAATAATGAATGAGTACTCATGTAAGATCCTCCATATATCAAATATTCTAAAGTTATATTATTTACATGAATGAACGACCGACTTGTGACAAATTTGATTTAAAACTCATCTTCGTTTTGTGCTTGTACTTGCTGTTCATCCATATACATGTATATCCAAATCCATTTTCAACATATTTTTCGTCACATATGTCAACCAATAATCTCTTCCAAGACTATCGTTGTTTTTTTAACACCTGTATAACCCTGCTTCACATAGGAGTCAAATGACAATTAAGAACTCCTAAAACACCTTTTAGCCATATAGTGTATGATGTAATATGCTGCAGGACATCTCCACAGTCACAGCTGCTACTTTTATTAAAACTGTCCATGTAATAAAAACAATTATTTTGAGGTTTGCAGTGTTTTTGCATACAAAATAGAAAGAAAAAATGTATACAACTAAAGTAAAAAAGGTTAAGGATATTCAAGTAGGTAGCCTATCAAAGTAGAACCATTGGTAAGGACTAATGATGTTGTAGGAAGTTCATGCACAATAACATAATAAATAGAATAACTTATTTTATCACATGACTTCCTTCTTAGATGCAACGAACAAACAATTGTATGTACACTTGTGTAATACAACCTGCAAGAATTTTGATCGTTGGTCATAACATGCATTAAATCTGTAACACTATGCTCATATTGCTAACTTAAAGTTTCTTGTGTTAACTGAAATTTACAAATTCTTGGTGTGACTTTATTATTTACCAACACATCAAACTAAGATAATGTTATACAAGTCGGCTTGTAATTGTTGTAAAAGTTGCAGAAAAATGCCATTTTTTTAAACAGATAAATAGCAAAATCTTTCAAATAATATTTTTTTTGTGTGACATGACTGGTTTGGCGCTAAGGACATGATGTTATGATGTTCACATGACTTGTTGGGCATTAAAGTTGTGTCAGAGTCAATGGCAGTTTTATATTCATATAAATTGTTCTTTTACACATTTGAATGCAATGTCATGTGATAAAAAATATGCTTAAACTCGTCGCCATTCCTTTGTAGATTTCTGAAATGTGTAGATGAATTATTTAACTCACCAAAGGCTCTTTATAAGTTAATAGAATTCACAACTCATTTAATAAATCTTACATGTACTTAGAAACCGTTAAATAATCTAAATAAATTCATGATACTCTGGAATTGCAATCTAACAGTGTGAGATATTGTACTTGACGTACACCATTAATATGGATAAAATCAAATACATCCAAACATACTGCAAGTAATTAAACATGGAGGTAGTGTAGTGCATTATATAAGAAATGATGTACATAATAGTCCTAAATAGACGCTATGCTAAAATTCTCACATGCTGAATGAGGCAAGATCTGAGAGGTAAACAATTTCACAGTTAGAGGTCGTATGGATAATACACGTTGCTATGCAGAGTTCTCGGTGTCACTTCATGATGTTCTGTGTTCCTGAAGAAGGAAAATATTAGTTAAATTAATGCAATAGCACAAGACTCCAATACATCAGCTTATGTATTGAAAACCATTATTTGGTGAATACTGGTATCCATGTTCAGTCTGATTATTTGAATATTTCAATTATTGTATAGACCTTCGGTTCTAGTTTCTATATCCCAAGTAATTGACATGTAGTTATTAGTCATCGGCATGGTATTACAGTTCAAGGAATTGATAAAATTATAGGATGAGTCACTAATTATTCAAACATTAGTTGATTGTGGGCAACATGCAATGTGTTAATATTAGAAGTAAACAATGTGTGACATGCCGTGAATGGTAATATTCGTGTTGTGCCACAAGACTGGAGTACTGGGTCAAGTTATTATTTTAACCTACTTGTGATTTAGTTCTCCAAACCCTGCATGTATTTCTATTATCTAGAGTGAACAGTGTTAAATATTAAGTATGTTAGTTTAAACTTCGCTCTGACTATCGAAAATAGTGTTCAATCACCCCCAATTTGGTACCATATGAAATTATTAGTTGGTTTCTATTGGTAGTTGTACATTGTCCAAGGCAGTAGAACATATGAGTAGTCAGGTTTTGCACATGGACACTTGTACAGTATGTATCTGTGAGTTGTACCGGTGTGAGGTGTTGGTGGTTTCTTGAGGTGACTTTGGGTGAGTTAGTGGCCCTTGTTGTTTGTCTACGTGCAGGAGGGCGTTGCTAATGTTACTAGTGTTATGTTGAGTAATTGATTTAAGTGAAGTAGTGGTTTGAATGTTGAAAATTATTCATCAGTAATCACTTGAATACGATTAGTTTTGACTTGGTGTTTGTTGTGTGGTGATTTATGGTTAGTTTGGATTTTGTGTATGATCTACCTAATGGGGTTGGTCATCTATGATGTAGTAATGCACTATGGTTGTGTAGTGGTCTAGGACGTAGGTGAGCTTCTTGAAAATAGTGTATTGTGTTCTGGATTGGTGACTGATTAGAGAAGTCATGGTGTTTATCAACCGATTGAAGAGGTTATATTTTGATTTGTAGTAGGGTTTTGTGATATTTCTGAAACATACTCGTGTTGGTTTGCTCATTATGCCTGTAATGTTCCTAGTGATACTCATTTTGTGTGTATTAGTTTCTATGATAAGTTGTTGTGTGGATCTATGATTTTTCAGTAAAATAAAAGATTACTGAGAAATTTGTTGAGGTTTTTAGATGTTAGGTATTACATGTACTTGAATGCTGATTGAATTTGAAGTTTGATTATTCACCCTATGATTTATGAGTCTTGTGTAGTCACTTGTGATTTAGTTATTTATATTGTGGTTATTATTGAGTGGTTTGGTGTATGTTTGGGAGTGATTGTGAGGTATGATTGTGTTTGTGGATTGTTAATAGCTTTTTGGGTATTGGGAGTATGTTGGTTTTTTGTTGTATGTTTTTGATTATTGAGGGTTGTCGGGTAGTTGATGGTGGGAGGAGTGCTGTTGTGAGTTGTTATGTATTACTGTGTTGAGGTCTTGACGATATTACTGTTGAGGGGGTTTGGTATTGTGGCATATATCCCTCATGTGCTACCTGTTGTGTGGCATTGTTTTGTTGTGTATTGTTGTCACTGTAGATTCCGGTATGGTCCTAAAGGAATGCTCCTACAACTAGTATGAGAGGGTGAGGTTTGTGTACGTATATTTGATGTGGATCTTAGAGCGATTATGGTGGTGGAGCAATTGGAGTATGTTGTAGTTGTTAGTGTAATTTGAGGGAGTATGTGACTGTTGGGTGAGAGAGTGTATAGTGTGGGATTAGATAGAGTTGCTGGAGTGGTTGTGGCACATGACTATTGTTGTGGGCTTTTGGTTGGTGTATCTAGCTGGTGGAAGTATTATTTGTGTTGGTGTTGAAATGAGAGTTTAGTAGGTGATGGTGGAGGTGAATCTAGATGTTGGGAGGTTGGTGTAGATTGTACACGAATCCATGAGCCTTCGTTCCGTCTACTTAGTGGAGTTGTGATTTGATATTTTGCTGAATGTGTTTATTATGTTAGGAGTTTGGTATTGATGTTAGGTGAATTAGAATACTTGTATTAGCATGAGGTGGGTAGGTTTGTTTTGGTAGTAGCTTTTTGGACTTTTGATGGTATAGGGTGAGTTATTGAGTGTAATTTAGGTAGCTGAGGTTGGTAGTGGTCTATTCATATACAGAGACGCCAGGTTAGTGAGAGGAGTATTTGAAGTTATTCTGTTGTGTACTGATAGGTGAATAGTAGGTAATTTATTAAATGTTAGTTGTTTGGTGTTTGTTGAAGTTGTTAGTTTTGTACAGAATAATTTGGTGTTATATTAGTGGTTGTTGCAGTTGTAAAGGTTAATGGAGGCCTATTTGGATTAAAGTAGTTTGTTGTGGGTTGATTGGTATGTTTTGGTAATTTGTTGATTGGTGTAGGATATGTTGGGTAGTATGGGTGTTGTGTTGATATGTTGGTTGGGTATTGAGGTATGGTGGAGGGGTGTTGTTTGGTTGTTGGTGTGGGGTTTTTGGAGTTGTAAGTTTAGTGTGTTTTGTGTGGTTTGGGTTGGGTTGTTTGTGTTTGAGATGTTAGTTTTGAGGTTGGTATTGTGTGTATTTTTGGTTGGTGTTTGGGTTTGTTGGGGATTAGTTTTATGGAGGTTGTAGTTTTTGTAGTTATGTTTTGGAATTGGTGTATTTATTGTGTATGATTATAGTGTATAGTGGTGTTATGAGTTGGATTGTTGTTTGGTAAGGGAACTTTGATGATGGTATCGGTTGTGTTACTATGTGTGTTTTACATGTAAGTCATGATGCTTAGTGGCATGGTTTTTTGTATATCTTTGTGAGTTACAGATTGACATGATGATGGTCCAATTTGATTCACAGATAATACATGGGAGAAGTTCTCAGTTGTTGTGGTATTGTGATGTTTATGTTATGGGTCATTAAGGTTTATTGTGGTTTGTTTGTTATTGTTCAGGATGATGGTTTGGGTATTAAGTGTTATGTTTTGATAATTATTGGTTTTGGTAGGTAAATTTAGATGTTTTATTGTGTGGTATTGTTGGTATTTATGGTTATGGTGGTAGTGGCATTAGTTTTGGCTTTAGGTGGATTATGGTATTAGTATAGTGTGGACATTTTTATTGTTCATTGTGGTTAGTGATGTTGGTGATTGAACAGATGTTGTATTCGAGTAAGAGAGTTGGTGTATTGATAGTAGTGTATGTTCGTGTTTGAAGGTGGTTAGATGATTATATTGTGTTGTTTGGTATGCAAGTTGTTAATAGATTTCTTGGTCAGTTACCTGTCTGTGCAAACAGATTTTACGTGCTCGCATGTCTACATTGTTGTATTCTATATTAACACATTGCATTTGCAGCACAATCAAATATGTTTGCCATAATTAGTGACTCATCTTTATTTCTTTAATTCTTGGAACTGCTAATACACATGCCGATGAATAATAATACATGTCATTACTGGGGATTAGAGATACTTGAACGAAGGGTTATAATATTTGAAATATTAAAATAATCAGACTGAAATGATAACAGTTTTTCAAATTATGGTTTTAATGTACTTGACTGATGGTTTTGGAGTCTTGTGCGATTGCAGTAATTTAAATTTATTTTCTTCTTCAGAAAAAGACATCATGAAGTGACACCGAGAATTCTGCATAGCTACGTGTTTTATCCTACGACCTAACTGTGAAATGTTTACCTTCTGATCTTGCTCATTCAGATGTGTGAATTTTGCATAGCTTATTTTGGACTATTTTGTACATCATTTCTTTTATTTATGCACTACATACCTCCATGTTTAATTACTTGCAGTTGTTTGGATGTATTTGATTTTATCCCATATTATTGGTGTACGTCAAGTAAATATCTCAATGTTAGATTGCAATTCCAGAGTATCATGAATTTATTTAGATTATTTAACCGGTTTCTATGTCATGTAAGATTTATTAAATGAGTTGTGAATTATTTTAATTATAAAGAGCCCTTTGGTGAGTTAAATAATTCATTACACATTTCAGAAATCTAAAAGGAATGGCGACGAGTTTAAGATATTTTTTATCACATGACATTGCATTCAAATGTGTAAAAGAACAATTTATATGAATATAAACTGCCATGACCTCTGACAAACTTTAATGCCAAAAAGTCATGTGACATCATAAACTCATGTCCTTAGCGCCAAACTGTCATGTCACAAAAAAACATATTATTTGAAAGATTTTGCTATTTATCTGTTTAAAAAATGGCATTTTTCTGCAACTTTTAAACAATTACAAGCCGACTTGTATAACATTATTTAGTTTGATGTGTTGGTAAATAATAAGTCCACAAGAATTTGTAATTTCAGTTAACAAAAGAAATTTAAGTTAGCAATATGAGCATAGTGTTACAGATTTAATGCATGTTATGACCAACCGATCAAAATTCTTGCAGGTTGTATTACACAAGTGTACATACAATTGTTTGTTCGTTGCATCTAAGAAAGGAAGTCATGTGATAAAATAAGTTATTCTATTTATTATGTTATTGTGCATGAACTTCCTACAACATCATTTGTCTTACCAATGGTTCTACTTTGATAGGCTCCTACTTGAATATCCTTAACCTTTTTTACTTTAGTTGTATACATTTTTCTTTCTATTTTCGTATGCAAAAAACACTGCAAACCTCAAAATAATTGTTTTTATTAATGGACAGTTTTAATAAAAGTAGCAGCTGTGACTGTGGAGATGTCCTGCAGCATATTACATCATACACTATATGGCTAAAAGGTGTTTTAGGAGTTCTTAATTGTCATTTGACTCCTATGTGAAGCAGGGTTATAAGGTGTTAAAAAAACAACGATAGTCTTGGAAGAGATTATTGGTTGACATATGTGAGAAAAATATGTTGAAAATGGATTTGGATATACATGTATATGGATGAACAGCAAGTACAAGACAAAACGAAGATGAGTTTTAAATCAAATTTGTCACAAGTCGGTCGTTCATTCATGTAAATAATATAACTTTAGAATATTTGATATATGGAGGATCTTACATGAGTACTCATTCATTATTTAATTGGCAAAATGATATAATGCGAGGCTAATGCCGAGCATTATATCATTTTTGCTAACAAGTTTAATAAATTCAATAATGAATGAGAACGAATGTTAGATTCTATTTATCACATAACTTACATATCGACTTGTATTGCATTTTGTCTGTCGCTTTAACATGCAAAACTGACATAAACCGTGGGAATTGGGAAAGTCATTATCTAGACTTATTTGCATACTTATATAACTAATTATATATGGCAAATATAGAATGGTGTTATTCCACTACCAAATCATGAGTTATGTGATAAATAAATATGTCAAATTGTCATTTGATTTGAAATTTACCTTGATTTTAAAGTTGAATAAATGAAGTTAAGAAGGTGCCTAACTGCACTTAAAACTTTGTCACATCAGTTAGAAATTGAGACTGTAGATTGTTGATGGATGAAATATCTATATATACTTAACGCCATTATTTTTGTTTATTTTTTTTTTTGTTTATTTGTAATTAAAATGTCTCCAAGATCGATTATAGCGTTATGTACATGTTAGAAATTATCCACATTTCCTACAATTCCGGTGACCGATCAAATTCAAGTATTGAAAGAAGTAAAATCGAATTATGCAAAAATCAATGCACACCAAACTTGCGTTTTTAATGGCGTTAAGTATATATCTTATCCTAAGTACCCTTCAGTGACTGGTGAATGTATTGTTTTGGAAGTGCCATCCCCCATTTAGGGGTTTAAGTCTCAGACCTAATAACTTATATTAATATGTCTGTGTTTAAATGAAATACTCTTGAAGAGTATTCATTTTATCATTTTTTGTTCATGCTCATTAAAGGTCTTCATCATGACCCCTGCATTGTTTCAGGTGCCATCTCGCTCACATCATTAGAGCAGTGGCAGAAAAACAATAAACATGGCTCCAACGTAAATGAAGTGTCTACAATAGAATTTGCAGCAACTCTGCAGTTCAGGGTGAGAAGGTTCTAGGCCCATTCTCCATATTTTATCTCGATGTACATGGAGGATGAGCCAGGCATGTTCATTCCTGTTAGGTGCCATATAACCTTTCATGTGTTGGTGCGCCTTAAAACCCAATTCAATTCAGTTTGCAACCATGTCATTATTAGGACTAAGGCAACATTTTAGTTAGGTAGGTTTTCTAAAGGAATAACTGCATAAATATTGTGTCTCTTGTATATAAATATTTTCAGTATATCAGAAGATAGTACTAGTATTTTTAGATATTCGAGTTTGTGTTCTAGTCATTACAATTTGAAAAGAATCTCACTGGGAGATTCTTTTCAAATTGTTCATTAAAGGTCTTCATCATGATTTGTAAGTGAGGAAGTGTTGATTCTTACAGATGGTGGGAGGTATACAGTACTGGTTCTACCCAGGAAAAGTGAGTGGTCTGCCTCCAACACCAAAAATCGACCGTCATATGTAACCCAACATGTGTTGAAAATGACGTAAAACACCATACAAACAAACAAACAAAACAATTTGAAAACAAAGGACATACACATTTGCATGTAAAGAAATTCAATGTTAGAACATATTTAAAAAAACAATGTACATGTCCAAAGCATTTAGTTATAGATTGCTGTATTATATGATAGTCCATGCATACCTCTAATATTAAATAGTTTTGCTATGTGTTAAAGAAATATATGGCTTTAATTATTTCGATTGTATTATTTTAAAGCAACACATTCATTGACCGGTCAATGTTAAAGGAACAAAGGAACACATTCGTTGACATATGCCCCGTGTGGTTCCCGGGTGCCCCGTTTGGTCACGGGGCAAAGAATAGGCCCACTGCAGATCCCTTTGGAGGGGTAGGCAGAGGGGTAGAATTCCCCCAAATTCATGTTCATTTTATCATTTTTTGTTCATGTTCATTAAAGTTCTTCATCATGATCCTTGCATTGTTTCAGGTGCTCACATCAAAAGAGCAGTGGCAGAAAAACAATAAACGTGGCTCCAGCGTAAATGGAGTTTCTACGATAGAATTTGCAGCAACTCTGCAGTTCAGGGTAAGAAGGTTCTAGGCCCATTTTCCATATTTTATCTCGATGTACATGGAGGATGAGCCTGGCATGTTCATGCCTGTTAGGCGCCATATAACCTTTTCATGTGTTGGTGCGCCTTAAAACCCAATTCAATTCGTTGACATATCTTAGTATTGATAACCAAGATTATTTACCACTAATATGTATTGATATGGTTAAATTTATCCATATGTGTATTATATCATGCACTAGTATCCCTTTATTAGGCTTACATTAAATGAATTGAAATTAAATATTAAAAAAGTTGTCAAAGGTTTGTTTATGTTTGAAATTCTCAATTTATTTTCAAAAAGGTGTTTGCCATTTACGAAATATTTTGTTTCTTGACATTTTGCTATTTATTTAAATAAATAACAAATGACAAATATGCACCTCTCTTATTTAGCTTGATGAGAAATTTCTCTTGTGGCATTTTAGGCTTGATGAGAAATTTCTCCTGTAGGGTTTTAGCTTGAAGAGAAATTTCTCTTGTAGGGTTTTAGCTTGAAGATAAATTTTTCTTGTAGCGTTTTAGCTTGAAGAGAAATTTCTCTTGTAGCGTTTTAGCTTGAAGAGAAATTTCTCTTATAGCATTTTAGCTTGAAGAGAAATTTCTCTTGTAGGGTTTTAGCTTGAAGAGAAATTTCTTTTGTAGCGTTTTAGCTTGAAGAGAAATTTCTCTTATAGCATTTTAGCTTGAAGAGAAATTTCTCTTGTAGGGTTTTAGCTTGAAGAGAAATTTCTCTTGTAGGGTTTTAGCTTGAAGAGAAATTTCTCTTATAGCATTTTAGCTTGAAGAGAAATTTCTCTTGTAGGGTTTTAGCTTGAAGAGAAATTTCTCTTGTAGCGTTTTAGCTTGAAGAGAAATTTCTCTTGTAGCGTTTTAGCTTGAAGAGAAATTTCTCTTATAGCATTTTAGCTTGAAGAGAAATTTCTCTTGTAGGGTTTTAGCTTGATGAGAAATTTCTCCTGTAGGGTTTTAGCTTGAAGAGAAATTTCTCTTGTAGCGTTTTAGCTTGAAGAGAAATTTCTCTTGTAGCATTTTAGCTTGAAGAGAAATTTCTCTTGTAGCGTTTTAGGCTTGAATAGAAATTCTCCTGTAAGGTTTTAGCTTGAAGAGAAATTTCTCTTGTAGGGTTTTAGCTTGAGGAGAAATTTCTCTCGTAGCGTTTTAGCTTGAAGAGAAATTTCTCTTGTAGCATTTTAGCTTGAAGAGAAATTTCTCTTGTAGCGTTTTGGGTTTGAATAGAAATTCTCCTGTAACGTTTTAGTTTGAAGAGAAATTTGTCTTGTAGCGTTTTAGCTGTAGGGTTTTAGCTTGAAGAGAAATTTCTCTTGTAGCGTTTTAGCTTGAAGAGAAATTTCTCTTGTAGGATATTAGCTTGAAGAGAAATTTCTCTAGTAGCGTTTTAGGTTGAAGAGAAATTTCTCTTGTAGCATTTTAGCTTGAAGAGAAATTTCTCTTGTAGCATTTTAGCTTGAAGAGAAATGTCTCCTGAAGCGTTTGAACTTAAATAGAAATTTCTCTTGTACGACATACACTGAAGCGGAAATTCTCTTAAATAAATGGCCTAGTTTCTACTTAAACTGCAATATAGGCGATTTGACAGGGTAAAGGAGACAACCCGGATTTTCTCCTTTTATTTTGGAGTGTGTTTTATGCAATTTATATCAAATACCTGATATGGGCTTATACTGGACACAATATCTGCCAAATACATTCTTTATCTGTACCAACAACTAGTTGCGATTGTCTGACAAACCATTACTTTGAAACTAACACACAAATCAATCGAATCAATGTGTATAAATGGCTTTTAAGAAAAGGCATCTGTGTGACTATGATGAAAAATTAGCTACTCTTCAGGTCTCACACCTCAATTAATTTTCGCATAGGGTTACTGTACAGCCTTTTCCAACATCTGAGCTTCAAAGCAGGCCAGCAGACATTGTTGTTGGTTTAATATCGTCAGTATAGCCAAGACCAGTAATTTAAAACAATAAAATACATAAGTTAGCCAGGTTGGGTTTTTTCTCGCTCATGTTTATGTGACCCTATGGAAAATACACAATTCATACACTAGCCAGCTGAATATTTGGTGATCAGGTCAAACACTTCTGAAATTTGAATGAAACCTCATAGCAACATGAGGTTTTCTGTATCACATTGCAGATGTATACTAAAGCAAAGAAAAACCTATTTTTCAAATTAAAAATTGCCTAAAATTGAGAGAAACAATAGAATTATTTTCTGTTTTCCTTTTGTCTCTAGGTCCGTGAAATTTCAGGAGAGATAATAGAGGTGTGAGACCTGAAAACCAAACATCAAACGTCACCGTCCTTTTGGGCTTTAGGTAGACGTCATCATAGGGTCCACAGTATGGTCATCGCACAATTAAAAAGGAAAACATAGCTCCATCACCAAGTATGCAGTGCGTTGCAAAATGATAGGGTCATAACCTATTTTGATAAACCTTTAAACAAGTTTAACAAAGATAGTATGAAAGTGATCATGACCAAGGAGCTTACGAAATTTGTAAATCACATCACCATAGAAGCCAGGTTGTGATAGTCCTTGTCGCAGAAGAGTTCTTAAATTACGTTTATATTTGGAAAAAACATCAGGGTTACGATAATACAATTTTGCAAGGTTTTACGAAGTTTATGGTAACGGTAGCCCTGATGGAGTAGCTTTTTAGTTATATAAAGATTACGAATATTAAAGTCATCAACTCGAGTACAAGCTCTAGAAAAACGAACAAGTTGAGACACATAGACCCCATAAGAAGTTGCTCGGAGAACATCCCCATCTAAATGGGGATAATTAGCAATATCAAAATTAAAATCATCTCTCTTGTCATATATGTTGTAAATAGTTCACCATTTTCATTGGAGAGATGTTAATCGAGAAAAGAAGCTTTAGTATCAGAAATATTAGCTTTGTTAAGTTGAAGTTCTTTAGGGTATATATTATTAACCATAGTAGAAAAGAAAGGGTTGTCAATGTTCAATATGTCATCCAGATACCGATAGGTCTCATTTAAGGCTTCAATAACATCAGCCTGTGTATCTGGTGAAAGACTCAACATGAAATCTCTTTCATAGCAATATAAAAACAAATCTGCGACAAAGGATGCACAGTTTGTATCCATAGGGATACCAACAGTTTGTCTATAAACGGTCGTTCCATACCTGACGAAACTATTATCTAATAGGAAGATGAGTGCTTCACAAACTTCTTGGCAAGTCCACATAGTTTAATTGTCTTAACTGCCTTTAGTAAAAAACGCTTTATTATTATGCTTTAAAATTTGTATTTTCTGATGATATGTGATTCAAGACATACGACAAACAAAACCTAATGCGCTAAGGGATGTTACTTTTTTTACTTCTTTACCTTCACGAATTTATTGCTACTGACTTATGTCGGTCTATGCTCATGTTTTCACCGAATAAAAATCAGGCAGTTATTTGCCTATGCTCAAATATGTTTTACTTACGGACAGTGTACCTTTAAGTAAAACCCTTACACTACACAAATCATATTAAAATTATCATTTTTGCCAGGCTTGCGTGTTTCTCGAATCTCAGTTCCATGTGGGTTAAAATGGACAATGAATTCGCTAGGTTCAATGAAATTAATGTCACAATTAAGTGGTTTGCATCTTCCTGTACTTGTTTGGCACGCGACACATTGTGTAGTATTTTAAAGACCAGTCATAATTCGGAGAAATTTTCCGCCATTTGAACAACGGTAATTTTTTTTATACTGGGTCAACCAAGTGTGCAAATTTAAAAAAAAAAAAATTGTCACAAAACGATGCTTTCCGTAAAATAAATTGCTTTGTAGCCAACGCTTTCAACAGGTTTTCTATCTTTGGTATTGTCGGCCTCTTGTTGACTGACCGGGACTGTTTGCGCAACTTGTGGAATTGGCCAGTGGAATGAAGCTCTGTGTGGAAGTAGGTTTCGTGAAAATCATTTAGCGGTTTTGTCGGATGTCAAATTTTGACGGACTTTGAAAGACGGAGATAGCCTCCACCACGCCGCCACCATCTCCACCTCATACAAAATCAATCTTACATGCTACTTTCCGAATCCAGTTCATTTTGACAACAAGATTCACGATATATTGTTAATGTAACTTGTTGTAGCTGGAGCTATTGTACATTTTTGAATATTCGTAGAGTTTGCGTCTTAAAAATATACCAAATCCCACGTTCATGTTATAATAGCTTCGGAAGAAATGAATTTTGAAATCTGCAATATTGGAACTTTATAACCTTGTATAGCATATATATTGTATTGCAGTATACGATTTCTTAAAGGAGTGGTCATTGCAAAACATTAAGATGATGTAACATGCCTAAGCATATGCCAGTATCGTCAACGTATTCAAAACATCGTCTATGAAACACTATTGCTTTCGTTACCTGAAGATTCTCTGAATCTGAATATTGTTAAGATAACGTAACCAAGACCTTCATGAGTCAACTACCATTTCAGGGAAGTCGTACATATTTACCTAAAAAATTCATGCAGACGTTTGTTCGCACGGCGCAAGAAAATGACGTCTTTTTGTGAAGGGGATGTATTGAGCAAAAGGTTAACAGCCAGAAAACGACATGGACTCGATATATTTCTCTTGTTACGAATCGATTTGACTGACATTATTAAATAACATATAAAAAAATCGATACATTTTTTCGGACACGTTTTTTCAGTATTTTGCATCAAACATATTTTTTGGAGAAAAACGGAAATTTCAAAAACAAAATTTTCGGTGTAGTTTTGAACAAGTTTACAGCTGAACAATTTTTTTATATCAGACAATCGCTTTAACAATATATAACAATATATAATATTTTCTCAAACTTTCGTAGAACTAGCACCAGAATAAATAAAATTACGCCAGCTTTCTGGAAAAATGGGTGTCTGAAAAACGGCGTCAAAGGTGACGAATCATGCATTCTTTACGACGTCATATCTTAAACGCCTTACTAGTTATCAAAAAAATAAATTCAGTTCCACATTCAGAAAAGGTTAAATTTTAATTTGATATAAATTTCATATGCAGTTTCAAAAAAATAAATCATAAGTGTGATTCCACTTTAAAGTCGCTGTTAGCACTATTTCATCATATCTACTTGTATACTCAGACTTAGTGTACTGACATGACACCCTACCCTATGTCGACCAATCCTAACACACGAACTCCATCTAGACGTGAGGTGAGAATCATGGCTCTTATGGTAGTATTTACCTACCATAGATAGGTACACACCATACTCCCTCATGCAAAGCGAAGGCTCTCAAACTCAAATTCTTTATTTCACCCAGGCTACATGCAAATATAGCAACAAGAGTTATAAACATATATTACACAGTGATTTAAGTTTTATGACAGCATATCAATTTCAGTAGTTCAGATGTAAAGAGAATATTGGAAGAAAATATATGACATAGAAGGAAGAAGTTGAGAAATTTTCTAGAGGATAACGAAACGTGTTTGGTATTAAGTTCAGTATATAAGGAAACAGTAAGCTATTTTCATAGAAAAAAATTACAAGTGCGTGCGTATATGTAGGGTGTCAATATGTCCGCAACGTGACAATGTGTCCGCGGACATATTGGAACTCACGTAGGGTGCCAATATGTCCGCAGTGAGCCAGTATGTCCGCGTCTCTAACAAGTTAATCCATGATATCGATCAGTAAAGATCGAATGGTAGATTTGAAAGAATACCTTTCTTACTAGATATATTTCATGGATAAGTGATGTTAAGGCAATAATATAGACATATATAAAAAATAAGGATTTAATTAATTAATTGATTGATTGGAATAAATCGTATTAAATCTTTTTAACGGAAGATTTTTTTTTAAATAAAAAATAAATCTACATTATATGAATAAAGATGAAGAAAGGAAAACGGAAAAAATATATATAAAGATTAAGAACACTACACAACTATATAATTCATTGATGCAAATCAAGGCGGTGTAATACCGTAAGCCCCTGATAAATGTAATTGATGCATATATTTCCGAAATATGGTATACGCGTTTAGAAATTTAATAAGAGAAAAGAGTCCAAATGGCCAAGTGGTCATTTTTTATATTATTATATTAAGATGTTATATGATTATGTTATTAATTATTATGTTTGATATAATTGATATATATGCATTGATATCGTATACAAAATCATGTTTAAACGTTTCTGTCGCAGTCTCACTGGAATCCATTGTCGCGTAAACAAGATTTTTCTGTTATGCCAGCTCCTGACAACGATGTTGTAAACGCATCTACAGGTGAAGTTATAACGGAACATGGACAAATTAAACTTTCAACGTACGATGTCCCAATGCAGAGATATTTGAAATACTTTCCTCTCAAACAGATACTAATTCTTGAGGCCGACACATTTAAAGAAAACCCAGCGCGAGTATTGATTCAAATTGAGGCTTTTCTTGGACTGGACCATGTAATTACCAGTAGGAACGCCACGGACCTATAACATATCAGTTCTTTTCGCATTTTAACTCTGCGAACATGGACTATTTCTTTGTATTTTACGGACTATTTTACGAATTTTCAATTAAAACAGACGCCATTTTTTTACACCCGAAATTGGGCGCGCTACGTCGGCGAGCACTACGGGTACCTATGGAGTCTAACAACACGCGTACAGTGTTTCATACCGTAGATTATGTCAAAAGTAATACCTTACCGGACGAAATAACGTCCCATTATGTGCATACACGATGCAGTGTTGGTGACCGACACCGTGACATAACTTGACACGTGAAATTGACATGTTGGTGCAAGTTGGATTTGGGATTACTGTCTGCTGCTGGAGGTCCATGATCAAGGTATTTGTTTTGTCATTAAAATGTGTGTGTTAATAAACAGTACACACCACTTTGAGATCGTACATATTTAGACATTGGCCAAATACAGTGCCTAAAAAAGTGGTGTATACTGTATAATAGAAAGTTCATAATCACTATAAGAGTTTTACCTGTACTCCGATCTTTCCAGTAACTGGATGAACAGTAAACTGTAGAACGTTTCGTGGAATAAAACAATTACTAGTAGAAATGCTATCAATGTCCCCCGCACCCCGCCCCCACCCAAGTACAGTAGATGGGGGTGTGGGGGTAGATGGAGCTTGCGTACCGAAAACAAGGAGGGGTAAGGAAACTAGAAACCCCCTCCACCCCACCCCTCCCACCCCTCAGATGCATGAATGTAAATTGTTAGCGTTGTCTCTATATCGTTATGTTATCCCATTTTCTCGCACATTCGTGAATACATAACCCGATACAACTACCACAATGTAAACTGCCATAGACATTTGACTGAAATAGGTCAGATTCATATTTATGTACAGTAAAGTTTTGAGGCAAGGAAGTGATTTTGAATTTACATTTATTTACATTTACTACATTGACATTGGATTGATGTTGTTTTCAGAGAGGCCTCAAATGTGAATCGTGCCCTTGAGCAGCTCTAAGTGAATTGATACTGACGACTTCAGAATGTCAAGCCGTATTAAATGCCATTGGATCATATGGAGGTGAGAGCCTTTTTAAAAATTGTTTGCACTTGTGTAGTTCTTTAAATGGAGCTTGTGTTATGCTTGCACGGTGCTGTTCAAAGTTAGAGTAAAAAATGTTTTCAGTGATAATGCAGCGTGATTGTCATATGAGCTCGTGTAAACTACATGTACTGGATACATGCGAAAACAAGTTGTGTTAAAGGGACACTAGGCAGTCTTTATTTGTTTAAAACTTCTGGAGTTCGGTTAATTTTTCTGCATCTAGTTTGCATTTGTGCATCATTAATATTATTTATTAGAATAGTTCAGAAGAAATCGTTTTACACATTACTTACTGTTGATAATAGTGCACCTATAATATATTTAAGTATTTGATAGAATAACGAAGACAAAATGAAACACTTTTATTTAACTTTTAATGCAAGCAGGTTTAAATTTAAAATGTTACCAGGTTAACAAATGGAGATGCTAATGTTAAAGCTTGATAAATACTTCAAGATTGCCGTGTGTCCCTTTAACATCAACTAATTACAATATGATTATGGTCTATGTGATGGGTCCCCAATTTATTAAAGGGACACAGAGCAAATTTCCAATCTTGTGTCTATTTTACACATTTTCACATCAGAACAGACCACACATCTACAAAAGTGTCTTTTCAACTGCCCTATTTAATCATGTTTTATTTCTAAAACTAGCGGCATCACCAGGTTTTGAGAGAGAAAATAAATAGTTGTATATTAATGTTTTCTCCCCATGTAAAATGATCTTACTAAGTCATTAAAGTAAAATATCCTATGAACAAAACGTGTAAAATTTAACAATTTTAGATTTTTGGCAAGACTTGTATTTTATTCCCCTTCTAGTAAAAATGGCTTATAGAGCATTGCACCCTGTCAGATTTAACTTTCCTTATAATAGATTCTTGCTGTACTGTTGGGTGAAAAATACATTAAAATTGTTCTATAATCATGTCAGTTCAATCATATACTCGTATGATACACAATATAATATGTATTGACCCTTTACTTGATGGGCCATTTACTCAGTTTTAGTCAAGGGACGTTTATAGCATATCGGCTTTGAATCCAGTGAACACCGATTCAATTCTTACTGGCGCCAATGGGTTACTTCGATGTGTCCTGCTAGCCCCGTTCGTCTGATGGGAACGTAAACCGGATGGTCCTGTGTATCGGAGTCTGTCCTCCAAGCACGTTAAAGAACCATAGGTATCTAATCGGTACTAAGCGTAGGGCAGGGTTCCTGGATGCCTATGTATCTTTCCTCCTCTCTTTGGGGCGGTTCGAAATAACCTAAACAACGTGTTGATGAGGCGTTAAACAATAATTAAATTGTAAACTGTCCCATTCCCCTAAACATGCCCTAGCTCCCCCTCGCAACACCTGATTCAAATTGAATACTCTGCTCGACTTATATTAACTTTTTATTCTATGTCTTTCTTTTCTTTCATTCTGCACGTCATATGGAAGAAGACTCCATGTACACCACTGGCCAGAGTCAATGCTGAAGTTTATGTTCGCTCAATTATTTGCTTAATAAAGTATACATATGAACTAACATATTGTCTTTATAATTATGTCTTCCACCACAAAGTGGTAGGTGAGACAGATTATATTTGGCCTTTCCGTTCGTCCGTCACAAATCTTGTCTGCGCTACTTGTTGGATTTTGACGAAACTTTGTACGAAGCATCAGTATGTGCATATCAAATATTGAAGGTCAAGGGCGCCGTGACCCAATAATGATTATGAAAAACCTTGTCTACACTGTCCACTTCTCCAGAAGCAAAATTCATGGTTTCAGTGCATTTGGTGAGAGAATGATGCCTTTTGATTTTGAGGTCATTAGGTCAAATGTCATTGTCACCGTGACATGATAATGTAAAATGTTGTAAACTTAAGTCCACTTTCCCTAAAGCAAATCTCATGAAACTTAATGGATGGATTGCCTGTGGCGAGAGGGTGATCCTTTTGATTTTAAGTGGGTCAACGGTCAAGGTCACTGACCGGATAATGAAACGCATTGTCCGCACTGTAACTTCTCTTTTACTGAAGGAAGTCTCTTGAAACGTCACGGGTTGACTGCCTGTGATAAGACTACTGCGCCGTTTGATGATTTTGAGGTAAATAGGTCAAAGGTCAATATCTCCCTGAAACGATCATGAAATATATTCAAACGTCATGGGTTGACAGCCTTTGGTAAGAGTATGATCCCTATTAATATTGAGGTCAGTAAATCTGAGGTCAACGTCACAGTGACTTGATCATGAAAAATCGTGTCCGCAATCAAACTCTTTATTACTTTCTCTGAAGCTAATTTCATAAAACTTCATACTTTGACTGCCTTTGGTGAAATGATAATCCCTGTTTATTTTGAAGTCAGTAGTTGAAAGGTCCGTTACCATGAACGGAAAATGAAAAGTATTGCCCACACAGTTTTTCCTCTTATCTAAAGCAAATTTCATGAAACTTCATTGGTGGACAGTGGAAAGAGGATGATCGTTTGATTTTTAAGTAAAAGGTCAAGTTCCCTGCAGACATCCACTATCCAAGCATAAGCATATGTTACAACACACATGTTATAATATTAATGGTATAATATATAAATATGTTCTTGCACAATGTTGAATCCGGTAAAACAAGTGGTTTTGTTCACCGATACTGTCGCCTGTGAACCAAACCACTTGTTTTTAATTTACATTATTCAACAGTGTGTAAGACATATTCCGATCATCCATTTTTTTTTAAATCATAAATTAAAATATATATATATTAAAACAAACAAAACATGCTATTTGACGTATTCAAATTTTCAAAGTAGCAATATTCGCAGAATATAGTAGATTTCAACTGCTGAAAACAAACATGTATTTTTTTTTTCAGAAAAAAATAATTCCATGAATAAAGTATTTATCATCGTTATATATGTTCAGGGAAATGTTTAATATATCTGTTTTCAAATACTACAGATCGTAACGCACCGCACATGTATATTCAGTATTTACTTTCAATATAGTAGTGAGTATGACTGCGTTCTGGGACCATATAAATAAAAAAGAATAATATATATAAATATATATATATAACTATATATGCCCTATAAATATAAACGACCGGCACTTTTTGGATTCACGCGTACAGTGTTTCACAACACCACAAATCTGGCAAGTGCTCCATTGACACAATGTCATGTCCACATGTTTATGTTATGAAATCTTCGAGTCTACATATAATCATGTTTGTTACTCGTCAGTCATTTATTTACTTGGTTAAAGGGACACATGCCAATCTTGCTTTCTTTAAAACTCGAGTCGCCCCCTCAGTTTTAAACGAACAGTTAAAAGAATATACTTCTTTCTGCCTGTTAAACTAATATTAGTTTATCGCTTTTTCTGATTTCGAAAATTAACTCTGCAACGTATGTTGCCGCCATCATGATTTCATTTTCCGATATACCGTTGCAACATTGTTTGTTAAAATAAATTGGCCACTCTGACATAAACCCAAAACATGTATAGATCAAACATTTAGTGTAAAATACTTGGACACATACATGTTTACATAACGAAATTATTTAATTGTTTCTGTGGCCGGTCGTCTTTCCTTAATGAATATGAATGTTGCCGTCTTTGGGTCGGACGGTCCTGTTACTTAATTAGTACTTGTCTCCGTTTATTGAAATTCTACATATATACAGATGAGAGATGTATCTATATGATTTTGTTTTTATTCTCGCTTCTAAAATGACGAAATAAATCGATTTGAATAAAAGGCGCATTCTCAGCAATACGTTGTGTATTGTGTGTACGGGTTGGAGTGGGGAAGCCGACGGGGTTGGAGGGATACTACCGTAATGTTGCTCTCATAAATACTGTGAACATACTACATCAATAATATAACAACTACTGAACAATGCTGAAATCGATTTATCTTTATAAATGAATTCATAATTCCACAATTTTATTCCGTGCGAACATCGATTTGGAACGTCGATTAGGCGTATTTAAGCGATTACGGTGTAGGCCTACTTCGTTAATTTTCGAGGGAAAAAAGTACTTGCCTCCGATTTTTTTTATATTTTACATATCTACAGAGGAGAGATGTATTTACGCGTACATGCTTTTGTTTTTTTCTCTCGCTTCTAAAATGATGAAATAAATCGAACTTGATTAAAACTGCGCATTCGCAGCTATATACAACTTAATCAATACGGTATGGAGGGTGGTGGGGGTGGGATGAGGGGCGGGGTTGCAGGGATACTACCGTAATGGTGTCCTTGAGAAAAACGGTGAACATTCTAATCTAATAATTTATTAAATACAGAACAATGTTGAAATCATTATATCTCTTAAAAAGGATTTCACAATTTCATATATCCCGCGTGTAAATTAACTTCGAAAGGCGATTGGTCATATTTTAGCGAACACGGTGTACTTTGTTAATTACCTTTTTCTGATTGACTTTAAATTTTGGTTTTTAATAGTCGACATGTCAATGAACACTTTCATGAAGAAAAAAATCATTCTCGCTGTTAAAACTTCATTTTTTTGCAATTTTTTCGGATTCAGAAAATTAGCACTGCAACATATATTTTCACCATCCTCATTTCTTTCCCGACGTACCGTTGCAATTTGGTTTGTTAAAACCTATTCGGAGCACTCCGGCATAAACCAAAAGCATTTATAGATCAGAAATTTAATCTGGAATGCATGGATACATACATTTGAAATATATGTATTGAAATAATGGAATTATTTCATTTCTTGTGTACCCGGTCGCGTTTGTAAATGTATATGCGTTATGCCGTCTTTGAGTCCGTGGGTCATGTTAGTTAATTTTGGGGGGGGGGAAAAGTACTTGTCTCCGATTTCATTAAAATTTTGCATATGGACAGAGGGAAGATTTATCTATGCGTACATGCATTTGTTTTTATTCTCGCTTCTAAAATGACGAAATAAATCGATTTTGATTTAAAAGCGCATTGTTGGCAATTTAAACTTTAAAACAACCTAAATTCATCCCTTTGAAAAATACCTTTAACTATTAATGGGAATTACACGAAGGAATTACACGAAGTGAACACCAATTATGTTCGACCACTGTAGTTTGTGAATATTATTACTTTAACAACGATCTGTGATTGTGTTTTGTCAAAATCACAGTTTATAGATAAGAGGTGTATAAATCTGACCAGTGAAAAATTTCCCAATAATGTCATTTTGTTATCAATTTTATCACGTGACCTTGTTTGATAAATATTCCTACGCCATAGGGCTGGCGTTCCTACTGTACGGAAGATGACTTTGTTTATAACAAAGACAAACAGTTTTACTGCGTTAAATTGGCGGACGGAATGGCCTGCTATGGTTCCAACCGCGGAAGAAAAGAACAGAAAGAAATAAAATAGAAAAGTCGTAAAAAGCTAACTGAGTATTTCAATAAACATAATGAAAACTTTTTCGATGTGATTGGAAAAAGGTTCGAATGGTGAATCTTGGGTGCATTGTAAATATATCCAAGACCGAGAAATATATGTTTTAAAAGAAGAAAATAGTTTGCTGATTTAATTGTTTAGCGACGGTTTGTGTTGTGGTCGGTTAGTATTGTGTGTTTGTTTTTTTATACATACCCTGACTGGCAAAGGTAATTTTGACACTGACACCAGCTTACATGGATCTCTTGCTTGCAACGCGGCAGAAACTTGGTAGAGCGTCTACCTCGCATGCGGGAGGCCATTTATTCAAGTCCAGACCTGTTCACACCAAAAACGTCATAACAAACTAGTAGCTTCTTTGCTAATTTAGTATATAAAGGGTAGTGCTAAGGCTAATATGCCCGGTGCCTGTATGTTGTGATTGGGTGGGGTATAATGTATTTTGTCTACGGCTTGCTATGAGCACTGAGCTCACCGCTATAAGAAGACACCGTTGTGATATGACTTAAAGATGTTAAATGCGACGTTAAACCCCATACATGCAAAGGACTGATTTTTGAGAGGCCAACACAAGTAAAAAAAAAAGAAAAAAGTGCCATATTTCACATCTGACAGCATTTGCGTAAAATGATTTATTTTTTTCAGTTGGTATAACTCATAATTCAATTAAACATGGCAGTTCGCAAGACAATAAAAACGTATAGGAATATCAAGGCCTCAACGCGACACCGTTTATTTCTTCTTTATTTATGTTTAGTTTCAGCGGCGTTGCACTCAACATAGTGTTGCACTGAACTCTCGATGTATACGTGTATACAAACTGTGTATTATTAAATAAATAAATGTTAAGGTGACTGATTTCTGCCAGTTTAGTTATTTCGTTCTCACCAACGGTATCCGGATAAAATCACGTCGGAGCAATACGACGAACGCGGATCCCCCGCATTTCATGAGTTGAGTCTAAAAAGTCTTTGTTATGGACATGTAAATTTGTTCCCATTCGGTTTTTTTAGCACTATTCTGTTGGCAGTAATTATTAAATAAAAGATAAATTTGGCGTTCAGTAATTGATGCAATCGGTATTGAAACATCATTTCAGTTGTACCGCAGCACTGTATCTTGATAGTTCGATCGAGTCTTATGTTGATCAGCATGTTTTTGTTTTTGACTAGCAAGACAAATGTATAACAAACAGGCATTTGAAAGTTTAAGCTACGTAGAGCTTGTTTAAATAGCAAACCAGTGGGAAATGTGGGAGGGGTGTATGGAAAAATGGTTACGACTTACGACGGGTTATGATACGACCACGCTCGGAACACAAAACACAAATGATATGACGAACACGGAGTAATTTATTAACTTATTTAAGCTCTTATATGAATTTAAAAGTATTTAATAGCATGTTTAGCTATACTGGCCGAGCTTATGGGATGACGAGTTGTCTGTCGTCCTCCGTCCGTTCGCCGGTCGTTAACTTTTGCCTTGTTAACGTGATAGAGACTTCGTATTTAATCCTATCTTTACCAAACTTTGTCGGTGTATATATCTCAATGAAAGCTCGGTCGTGCAAACGATACATGTGATATTTATAAACGCAAATGTGTTCGAGGATAAAACTTAACTCACCATACCCAGTGACAGAATCGGGTAGATATCTGATATTTGTTTATTTACTGAGTCCTTAAGCATGTTAATTCCTAGAAAAAATACATTTTGCATTTCGAATTCCGCTCACGTTTTCTTGCATGTTCAAGTTTACATTAAAACATAATATTGTTGGCAAACATCAAATACCGGTGAATACACTTGTATGCCAAAAGTGCATTTTTCATATCAGAAACAACATAGGAAGTTTACAGTAATGCTATTGACGGTGTTAAAGGCACTGGAGGCGATCAGTGTCGTCAATCCATCGTAATCTGTTTCAGTTGAATATTCAATTAATATAGGCCCTACATGCACTTAACGACACCACAAAACAAATCGAGTTAATTGTAATAGTTTGGTAGTGAAAATTGAACGCCCCGTCTAGTTTTGTGTTGCATACATCATTATCATGTATTTATATGATGCTTTAACGGCTATAATCGATCATTGTTTTGTGATATACAGTTTTATTTAATAATGTGTATAACTTTTAGCAATATGAAACCCTTGAGAATAAAATTGATGATTTAACAACACAAATACACGTGTCGTCGCGTTTTCCAGTCCAAACATTTGCATTTGCATAAATAATAATTCAACCATAGCTGTGTCTCTCGCCGCTGCGGGTTCGAATCTCACTGGGAGCTCGATTTGTAAGTCTGGAAATGTTGATTCTTGCGGATGACTAGGTAAATAGTTCTAGTACTACATAGCCCAGGACACCATTCAACCAACCAACCATCTGGCACAGATACAGTGACCTACAACAACACAACGTTAAGCATTGAATTTGAGAACAGTTATTCATTACCCATAGATTTTCACAAATGAAGTGGCTATACAATATTTGGTACACTTTATATATGTTTACTACGCTGTGTGTTGTTATTTCATCGATTAAGCAAATGTCCGTATATGTTCAAATGTGTGTAGTGTAAATCGATGCTATCAGTATTGTATTAATCGCAAATCTACAAAATAACAGGAAAGCACACTCACGCACGCGAGTAGATAATACAATTAAATATAATGCTTTTCATGTGTCTATTTAAAGTTCGTAGAGCTGCTCAGTGGTAAATCATATGCCAATGCAGTAAACCAATTATCCAGCCATTGGCTCGTGTTAAAATAAATAAACTGTAATCTCATTTTATCTAAATTGTACGAGACAAGATTACCATAATTTAGCACTTAAACTAGTACTGCAGCCATTATAAGAAATTCTTCCAGCGTATTTTTTTAGGGAAAACTATTCTACGAACGGCAGTGTCCTCTTTCTGACTGTTATGAATTTCTTTATTGTCGTATAAAACATATTAAACCCAGGACACAATTGTAGCTGATTATGTGATCTTTTAGATAGTGTAAAATTCAATAAAATCCGATATCTATTAAAAAAATTATACGGGTTTTAATTCACTCGTATTCTCCGTCTGTTATACAGATATACTGAAGTTCATATATCACCTGCGTTTATTTTACAAACAGCATACACCTTAATGGCCTACCGCAAGGTTATTGAAAAAAAATATTCTGATAAAGGAAACTGGGAGTAGAAACAAGCTCGTTCAGAAATTCGTCTGTCTGTTCATCCTATCCTAAACATAGTACTATTAGTCTATACAAGTACTATTTCGCAACGCCTTAAAACGTGCCTGTTCATGTCATGTCCTGAAAATAGAACATTTCACAATCGGCAAAAACATGGCTATATCCACAGACCTAATAACAAATAGATTGTAATATGTCTGTGCTATATCACAATATTGCATCTGATTTTCGCAATCTTTCATCATCCGATGACGTCATTTCATGTCATTTCCTGCGCATGCGCAGAGCGTGATGCCCAGCCGACGCTTCTACTACTAATGCACTATAGATGTAGAGTTTTGTTAATATGTTTGTGGGATATTAAGTCAAATGAATTCCGCGTCTTACATTAAAAATTCTGAAAGAGAAAATAATATTTTACTTCCATTTTGCCAATTTTATAACCCAGAATCAATTCTCATCGAAAATCAACAAAAATGATTTCCATAGGATTTACATTGAATTGTTTCTGCTGAGTTTTCGCTAAAAAAAATAAAAAATAAAATAATAAAAATAAAACCAGTCAAATATGCCGATTATGACCGGCAAACATTGTTTCACATTTATGCATGCCATGAGTGATCGTTTTTCTTCAAATCAACAAAAATAATGAAAATGGAAATACATGTGAAGTACATTTTTATCAAGCAATAATACCCATTGTTAACATTGAAAATACAAGGAAACTCGGACGTGTTACGTTATTTTGTTGGTGAGTATATATACTATACTTTTGTTGGTGAGTATATATACTATACGTTATTTTGTTGGTGAGTATATATACTATAAGTTATTTTGTTGGTGAGTATAATTATATATTATACGAAACACAGGGTTTGCTTCGCCATTGTTAATAGATAGAGTCTAAAATTTCATTCATTGGTGCTTGAAACAATACATTTATGGTTTTATTGTAATGGAAAAACACTTAATAAACTGAAAGTATGGGAAAATACATCTCAAAACACAGTGTACCAGGTATCAGTCAGAAGGTTGTTGTATTTAGTTACTTCACATACTACAAGTCGCCTTTTAAGAGATAACGGTTCAATAAACAAGTTCACATCGAACACAAACAACTCCATCATGCATATTTTAGGATTAATATATTAAAGGGACATACGGTTTAATATACTTATATCTTGATATATTTTCAGAAATATTTGATCTCTCCAAGCTGGTTAGTTCAGTTGTTTATAATGAATGATCATGAATATGACCCGCCATATAACAGCAAAATTATACTACAAAACCGGGTATCAAAACTCTATCCAGGTGTTCAGGTCATATAATAATGTTTATGTGCCAATTATAAGTATTGGCTTTTTCACGGGTTCTTACAATACCCGTGACTGAATATGCATACAATGAATTATGAGTTAGTTACTCTTAATTCAACCGTGCTTGGTGGGGTTTGGCCAGACTGGTTAAAGCGTTTACATTGTGTCTATAGATTTTGGATTCTCAAACGAAGGTAAGTTATGTATATATACCTCGTCAGTAGGTTTAGAAACGGTGTACATATGGGTGTTGTTGGAGGAATAGCTACTTTAACGCCATTGGCGTTCCGGTACAGTATAACACGAGTACTTCGACTTGAATATATATCGAGTACGTTGACTACGAGAGGTATTTCAAACAGTAATTTGTTTGGTAGGCAAGTAGGCATGGTCCCATTCACAGTCGGCACGGCACATAGTCAGGCTATTCATAATTTTGATAGAGCATCATCAAAAAAACTGACCAATCAGTGACCACAAATAAGACATACCAATACATTCTGGTAGGTGATAAACTCGGTCTTTATCCTTGATGTTCAACCAAGTTTACTGTTAAAATTAGGGTATCTACAGTGTGATTCTTTTAAAACCCTGCATATTTCAAATACCTTCATGCAAATTGATTCAATATATGAATTTTTCAAAATCATAATCTTGAAAATTATCATCTTATATTCTGCCAAAGATTTTTATTTTACTATAGAACCTAAGGATAAAAACCGAGTAACACACATTTTATCACCTACTGAAAATAAGATAAAATCTCAATATCTCTGCAACAAAAAATTATGAATATCCGAATACAAACAATGGACAGGTTTACCTATATATCCTTATATAAAATATATGTTACCCTGTGGCGGTTCCATTATTTAACCTATGGACTTAACCCTTAACCCACTAAGCACGACTATAACAGCCTTTGCGTCCATAAACCCAGATCAGCCTGCGAGTAGTTTACAATGTCCGGGTGCTGATCAGTCATTTTCCACAAAACACCCCTTTGTCACATAAATGGGATGGTCTTAATTCAAAGAAAGAACAGTCCATTATATACTCAACCAAACAGCTAACGCACCAGTAGACAATACCTTTAAAGTATGAACTTATTACATGCCGACTGGTACCGTTGTCGATGTTGACAAGATATTTGTCTGGTTCAGAATGAAATTTGTTTTGATTTATTGATTTATTGATTGTTATTATTGAGATATTAAAGGATATTGTCTAATGGTGCGTTAGCTGTTTGGTTCAGTATATATATATGTAGCAGGTTAAGGGTTAATAAGGTATCAACTTGATAACCTTGGACGAAACAACCATTTCTGTCAAATCCGGTCGATGATTTTTGAAGTTAAAGCTATTTTTTTTTTTAATAAGCATGGCTGGGTTTTATAATCAAGTTCCAGAACAATATAAACGAGATAGCAGGATGGACACTTCGGCTACATATACTATGTTAACAAAGACTGCCGCCTCCCATTACCACCCCCAGCTCCACCAACACCTCTGTATCTGCTGAACTCTATGTTAACAAAGACGACCGCCTCCCATTACCACCCACAGCTCCACCAACACCTGGTTAGTGTAAACTTTCAAAGTACATTTTCTCATAAAACTATGTTTTGTACTACTACAAGTTTTTAATTTCTTCTTAACATAATGCTTTCACATGCTCAATTTCTGGAAGAAATATTCAATTCAGAGAGATTTGAAAATTTGGCTGAAGGCTCGGATACGTTAACCGATCTTTGAATAACTGGCCCTGGGGTTATCACTTGGAATATGTACTGGTGACCTTAACCTTTGACCTAGTGACCCCAAAAGCAACAGGTTCCTTCTCTGACCAAACGTAATGTATCTATGAAGAAATATAAAAAGATCGGACAGGGAAAGTAGCATTCAAGGAGGACAGTCAACCACAAAACACAGAAACAAACACGCAAACAGACAAACAAGAAGGCAAAAGCAATAATAAATGCCAACGACATCACAAACGCAAAAAGGTTGACAATAGAGTTGCACGAGTGTGAGTGTTTAGGTTTCAACGTTATTTGGCAAAATGTTTATTTCCATATAAGGTCATAGTGACCTTGACATTTGCCCTACTGACCACAAAGACAATAAGGTTCTTTCTCTTGCCAACGTCAAAGCACATACGAAGTTTTATTAGTGGGGGTCTTATGGTTTTGATCTTATCGCGCAGAATGCATATTACCACATAAGGTCACAGCGACCTTGGCCATTGACCTGCATACCCCAATGAAATACAATATTTTCTCTTACCAAGGGCAATGTACCTATGAAGTTTCATGAGTGTAGGTGTTATGGTTTTGAAGTTATCCCACAAAATGCCTATTTCCATATAATGTCACGGTGACTTTGACCTTTGACCAAATGACCCAAAATCAATAGGGTTCCTCTTCTCACTAAAGTCAATATACCTATGAAATTTCTTGAGTGTGGGTGTTATAGTTTTGAAGTTATTGTGAGGAATGCCTATTTCCATATAAGGTCATGGCCACCTTGACCTTTGTCCCACTGAACCATAATCAATAAGGTTCCTTCTCTCACCAGAGGCAATGTACCTATGAAGTTTCCTAAGTATGGGTATTATGGTTTCGAAATTATCAGATGGAATGTCTATTTTCATATAAGATCATGGTGACCTTGACCTTTGACCTACTGGCCCAAAAGCAATAGGATTCTTCCGTTCACCTAGGGCAATGTACCTATGAAGTTTTATGAGGGTAGGTGTATCGGTTTTGAATTTATTGTGCGGAATGCAGGATTCCATATAAGGTCATTGTGACCATGACCTTTGACCTACTGGCACCAAAATCAATAGGATTCTTCCTTTCACATAGGGCAATGTACCTATGAAGTTTTATGATTGTAGGTGTTACGGTTTTGAAGTTATTGTGTCGATCGAAAAATATTTCTTTACCCTCGCCTTGTTGCATAACGCATTTTGGCGAGCATTTCAATAGTTGATTACGGAGTGCAGATGGGTCCAGGAAAGGCAGTATCCCTCGTCCAAGTAGTTTACCGTAGATAGCAGTAGAGTTGACTGAAGAAATCCAGCGATGTTTACTGTAGGTGGTTAACTTTTCTCAAAGAAAATTAGTTGTAGAAATTGAAGATTTTGGCCAATCGGATTGCCTGCCGAATTGTCACTAGGTCAATTCGATTGCCGACTCGAAATCGTCTCAGCCAATCAGGAGATTAGAAGCGCCAAATGTGATCCAGCTGCACGTGTTGCCCGTGTTTCTGTTGGTGATTTCATCTCAGTCATCTACGCCGTCGTATTATGGTCTGATTTCCTACATCATACGACATGCGTAGATGTTGCAGGGTTAATCCAGCATTTGGTGTCCGTGGTGATGCCGTAGATTCCCCTTGTCTCCTGCGGGAGCTTGCAGTGACAAGTTGTATCTCGGCGACGGTAGTTTTCAGTAGATGTTTATCAATCGCTCCTCTTTAGTTTTCGGTAGATGTTTATCAATCGCTCCTCTTTAGGACCACGTTAAAAATAAAAACATATTTACATATGTACCACATAATACATATGTTTCCGCAGCGTGGTTTCAATATACCACGGTGGGGAGATTCCAGACAGCGACACGTGTTGCTGGGTCACCTTGCTCCAGACGGCCGCAACACGTCCTGCCTGTTCGATCATCTGAACTGGAATGGATGTTCAAAGTTGTTGTGTGGAATGCATATTTCAATATAATGTCATTGCGACCTTGACCTTTGACCTACTGGGCCCAAAAGAAATTGTGTTCCTGCTTTCAACAAGGCCGATGAACCTATGAAGTTTCATGGGTGTAGATGTTACGGTTTTGAAGTATTTCCATATAAGGTCAGTGACCTTGACTTTTGACCCCAAAAGCAATAGGGTTCCTGCTTTCAACAAGGGTGATGAACCTATGAAATTGCATGACTATAGGTGTTATGGTTTTAAAGTTATCATGTGGAATTCATATTTCCATATAAGGTGACAGTAACCTTGACCTATGACCTACTGACTCCAAACAATTAGGGTTTCTCCACTCACCATGGGCAATGTATGTATGAAGTTTTAAAGTGTAGCTGTTTCAGTTTTGAAGTTATCATGAGGAATGCATTTTTCTATATAAGATGACAGTGACCTTGACCTTTGACCTACTGATCGCAAAAGCAATAGGGCTCCTTCTCTCACCTAGCGCATGTACCTATGAAGTTTTGTGAGTGTAGGTGTTATGATTTTGAAGTTATTGTGCAAAATGCATATTTCCATATATGGTCACTGTAACCTTGACCTTTGATTTACTGGCCCCAAAAACTATAGGTTTCCTCCTCACACCTAGCGCATGTACCTATGAAGTTTTATGAGTGTAGGTGTTAGAGTTTTGAAGTTACTGTGTGGAATGCATATTTTCATATAAGGTCACCGTGACCTTGACCTTACACCTAATGCCACAAAACCAATACGGTCCTCCTCTCACCTAGGGCAATGTAGTTTCATGAGTGTAGGTGTAATGGTCTCGGAGTTATCGTCCGGAATACGCACTTTTTATGGACAGACGGACGGACGGCCAGACAGATGGACAACCCCATACCATAATATGTCCCGTTTTAATTCGGTATTCAATCACTGGTGAATTTTACATTGGTTTTATGAAAGTATAATAAAACATTGATTTTGTTTTCAATTTAATTAAGTTTAACATATCACCATATTACAATAATTCATAAATAACACACAGATGACAATCAATATTGAATACTGATTACAATACCTCCTTCCAGGTCTATTGTGATTTAACAAATAAAATACAGAATTTTTGGTTAACAAACATTTTTCGTTACAGTGATTTGTACATTTTTCTATCTACATTAATTAAGTGTCGAAGTCAAAGTATTCGTTTTTTATTCATTCAAATTGTATAAAAAGCAGGCCTGTCAAATCTCTGGATAAAATCCGAATTCTCCGGATTTTTCATTCGCTCTCGGGATCTCCAGATTTAAGTGTACAATCTCCGGATTATCCATCAAAACAAAATGTTCATGATTTAACAGTTATATTTTCACAGTGGTCCTGTTATGCTTCCTAATCAGAGGAGTATTTACAAGTGTCGAATCAATGGGGGTCGTCCGTGTAATGCACTGACTGAATATACAATATACCTAAGGACATAATTAGTTCCTTCTTTGACATAACGACATTTGCAATAGTAGCAATATATCTGTGGCTTCTTTAATTGGTCAAGCTAATTGAAATAGCAAGTTTGAGGAACCAGCAACTCCTTCTGTGTGGAATCACTATAACAGCTGCTGCCATGTAGGATGATTATAATTTGTTTTAGAGTTAAGAAGACTTTTTATTTGCATTTAGCAATCATCTGTGTAATAAGGTAAGTGCACGTCCATGAAAAAACAGTTGTGGTAGAAATTAAATGAAGTCTTTCTTATCAAATTATGCAATCCTCCCTAAAACAAACTATTTTTGTGCATGTTGAAGTATGCTAATCTATTATTTTCTATAACTATCAAACAATGCATCAACTTGTACTAACTGCATAAATAATTTAAATTTGCGCTTTAAAGAAAAGTGTGAAAAATGTTGTTTTAAAAGGCAGAGGTGAAAAAGTAAATTTGTACATAGAGGACCACATGGAAAATTCGTGTCAACTAAATACGCTCAATAAATAAAGTTCATTATTATGCTTGATGACTTTAAAAACGCCTCACTGAAAATAAACAAAGGTTTGACCGTAGTTTAATAGCTTATTTCAAAATCCGTTGCGATCCGTTGCGATTAGAAATACTTTCATTTTAACTTTATCAAATAAAACAGTCCCTAGTGAAACCGACTTTGAATAGGAGATGTACAAGAGCTATTGCTACATTAGTTTAAAAGTTAAATGTATTGTAAGAATTATTGAAACTATATAAATGAGGCATTTTTAAAGTCCTCAAGTACATTATAATAATTATGAAATACATATACGATGTGCATCACGTGACATTCGTTCACTATAACAGTGTATATTGTAAAACAAACAGTTGTTTGTCTATATTACTTTTGCTGGAAGAACTGTCGTCTGTTACACGTTATATATTACTCTGAAGGTTAGATTAATTCTGGCCGATCTGTCGTGGTACTCTCGTGGTATCATATGCTGTAAATATAAAAAAGCATGCATTACATAACTTTAAAAAACAAAAGGCCCAATAGGGCCTGTGGATGCTCTACTGGCTAATGATAAAGTTTATGTATAAGGGGCCATAACTCTTTCAAAGATCATTCAACCAGAACATATATACGCAACTAGGCTTGGTACTGATCATCCCTGCCAAGTTTTGTTGAAATCCAGCCAGAGGTTCAGGCCAAAAATAATTCAACCGGAATATGGCAATGATATGCACAACTTATCATCCTTGTCAACTTTTGTTGAAATCCAGCCAGGGGTTCAGGAGAACTAGCCAAAAAAAAGTTTGTGTATCAGAAACCTTTAAAGGGCCATAACTCCACCAAATCTGTAAACAGGAACGGTACGATAATATGCATCATCCCTGTAAAGTTTCGTTGAAATCTGAAGAGGGGTTCAGGAGAACTAGTCCTGATAAAACTTGTCCGAGCTTTCATTGATATTAACAATCTGGTAAAGTTTGGTAAAGATCGGATGATAAATGAAGGCCCTATCGTCTTAACGAGGCAAAATATAGCATTTTTAACTAAAAGGCTATAACTCCGCTGTTACTAGTCTGATCTGGCTGGTTTTCGAACTTGTCCTAGCTTTCATTGATATTAACAATCTGTTAAAGTTTGTTAAAGATCAGATGAAAAATGAAGGCTCTATTGTCTTAACGAGGTAAAAGTTAACAGATGTCGGACAACTCGCCAGCCCATAAGTGCATCCCATAAGTGCAGAACATATTTTTAGCTCTACTGGCCAGGGGCCAGCAGAGCTAAAATATAATATTCTGTACTTGTCCCAAAATAGTAAAAAAGAATGAAGAAAGTTTGGTGAGAAGTTATTTTTCTATTTCGTTTACATGTAGTTAGGGAAAATATGTACACCCACAGATTTTAGTTGAACTTATTTCATAGACTGCTACCAAAAACAGTTTGTGTTATGCTTATTGAAAATATTACTTAGGGTTGTTGAGATGTTTGCAGTTTTGCCTACTAGTAAGACAATATTGATACGAGGGCATGGTAAATGGTCCAATGTGAATGTCCTGATACGCTGTAAAAATAAATTAAATTCTATATATGCATTATCTTAACATATCTAAATATGACTGGCCAATGTCACCATGTAAAAACATTTTGTCTTTTATTGTCTAGTTTTGACAATGCATGATTTTGAGATTTACAGAGGACCTCAGGGTAGACTTTTTGCCATTGAGTTCCTCCACTTAGTAATGCATTTGTGGTTACTTATCTATCTATTAAACTATATAACCATGCAAACAAAACAGTATTCTTAATTATGGAACCAACAAAAGAGGTAATTGATATGATTACAAATTAAAATATGTTACACTTTGTTGACCCATTACCTGCCAATCTGCCTGTGTTGATCCTTCCATGATAAGTAAAGAGCCGTGTGTTAGGGGCACCTCTATATGCTGCATATATGTGTAGTCGCCATTCTCCTCCTGTATGCATAAAACATACCCCAGAGTTACATATAGCTTAAACAGTTTCTCAGACCATTCTAAATAATTTATAATGTCCACATTCTTAAGTTTTTATCTGGTAGGTAAGTGGGTTATTTTCAGTTTATTTGTGTTATGAAAGAACCTGGTGTAAATTTGAGATCAACACAATTTTGTTTGACATTCTCTGATATAAAAACAGATCCGGGTGTTTTGCTCAACACATTAAATCAGATCTGGGCATTTCGCTCAACACATTAAAACAGATCTAGGCATTTTGCTCAACACACTAAACAGATCCGGTTGTTTTTGTTCAACATCTTAAAACAGATCTGGGTGTTTTGTTTAACAAATTAACAGATCTGTGCATTTTGCCCAACACATTAAAACAGATCCGGGTGTTTTGCACAACACATTAAAACAGGTGGGTGACTAAAACAACACAGAAATATGTAAAAAAAGTGTGTGGAGCGGGGGGAGGGGTGGGAGTGGCGGCGGGGTGTGTGTGGAGGACGGAGCCCATGCCCCAATATGGGTGAAGTATGAATAAGATGCAAAATGCTATAAGAAATCCCAAACCAAAATTATAGATATATACATGCTTACATGCAAACCTAGATCTGCCTTTATTGCACATTTCATGGGCCATCACAATTTAGGTTCCATGAGAGCCCAGAATTTGCAGAAGACAAAATTACTTACCCAACCCTTTACAACATACTATAAGGAAACCAATTCCAAAATTTAGTTCAGCTAGGACAAGAAATGTAGGAGATATAGACCTGTAAACACAGCGTACACGCAAAATTTGATGTGAAACAGACACATTTTAAGGGCAGAATTTGGGTTCCATGGGAGCCCAGGGGTTACAGGAACCAAAATTACTTAAGCAGCAGTTAAGATAATGCCATAAGGAAGCTAATGGTCAAATTTGTTTGTGCTAGGGTAAGAATTGTAAGAGATATAGACTTGTAAACACAGCTTACACGTAAAATTTGATGTGAAATGGGACACATTTTATGGTCATTTTATCATAATTTGGGTTTCATGGGTTACAGGAATCAAAATTGCTTACGCAGCCCTTAAGATAATGCTATAAGGAAGCCCATGGCCAAATTTGGTTGTGCTAGGATAAGAAATGTAAGAGATACAGACTTGTAAACACAGCTTACACGCAAACCTTGATGTGGGACGCCAACGCCGGGGTAATTATATAAGCTCTCTTATTTTTCGAATAGTCGAGCTAAAAAGCAAAAAATTATACTTATTTCTCCTTCACTTACAGGAGGTGGTTTCTTTCTCATTTGAAAAGTCCGAGTGTCGCCAAACGAGATCGAGGCGATCGTAGGGTCAGGTCCAAGACTGGTCTCGTCATCGGAGTGCCAGGCCAAGCTGTCCTTTCCATCACGGTATAGGTTGGCTAACATAGAATTAAACTGTAAACCAGTGTTTTCCTCCAACCGTTCCTTCACTGCCAGTAATGTCGGGTGCCACTGCAAAAAAAAGGTATGGTCAGATAGGTTTACATTGCCCAATAAACAGACTGTAAAACTCACTGTTTCGCATTTGACACAAGGAACTCCATTATAAACAAATATAAAATGTATCTGTCAGTTTCTCACTGCTGTTTAATTTTACTTTGAATTAAAGGGGTTATTTCCCGGGCTTTTCCTAGGTGTCCTACATGGCCAAACAACAGACCCATTTCCAATGTAAAATATTGTCTTTTTTCCCCCAATTGTTGAAATAATTCCAAATCTCAACAAATATGTATGTTGTACTAATACATCCCCTAATGTTACATACCAATCAATATATGAGGAATGTTATTAATGTAATAGTGTTCCTAATTATACCTTTAATAGGATTTTACCTCGCACTAACGTACACAATTTTGACGTAAACAATTTTCAATTGGCCATTTTATCGATGAAAAAAAATCCCAATTTGGTCGTTTTTACGATAGAAATTTCCCAAATTTACAAGGGTCCTTTTTCCCAAAATACCTGGAAAAAGCCCTGACTTCTGACTTTTTCAATAATAATCTAAAATGTTTCAATTCATGGTTAAGATCTAAATTTGAATTCACCATGTGTTTTATAGGAATCAAGTAAAACAAATTAACCCTGGTTAGGATAGCACATACCACTGTGCAAAATGTATTTCATGTAAATAAGGGGTCATTCTTTTTAGGCCCATTCATTATCTTTAGGCCCTTTAAAATAGAAAATATCGTTATTTGTCAGTTTAAAGTCTGACCTCTAGACCCACATGAAAAGCCTTATGAACCTGTTTTAAGTACAATACAATAATTTTGATTTGGACTTCATGGTCCAATTGTTGCAGTTGAATCATATTACTGGAAACGTTTCGTAAGCAAAATGGGAAATCATCATTGTAGAATAAAGGTATTTTAATCAATATATATTCCATCCATCCGGGTCTTAAAAAAATGTTGGCGTTGTTCTTCAATTTCTGAAAATGCGTTTTTTCCAGAATTATTTGTTTGATCAAATTAAATCTGTAACATTTACCAAATTATTCTATAATACAATTTCTCAATTTTTTTATGAACTTCCCTCCCTTGATTTAAAATTATAATCTAGATATGTTTTGAAGACTAAATCAAACTAGCAAGTTTAACAAGAGGTCAATGACCTTGAAGCTCTACTGGCAGGTTCTGAAAGCTAGATCAGCATTCCTGAAGTTTCATGAAAATCTGTCGAAGTAATTTCAGAGTAGTCGTTAGAATTTTTCATATATAACTCTATGTAAACAAAGATGGCCACTGGCAACCATGTTTAATGTTGAATCAAAAATATTTCAACAAGGACCAACATCATGTCAAACTGATCATTTTAGAAAAAGTCCTATATATATCAATATCACTTATAGTTTTCAAGAAGTAGTCGCTACAAACTTGTTTTTAAAAAATCAATTTTTTAGCCATGGTGGCCATCTTGAATTTCGAGCCGACCTGACATTTTGTTAGGATCAACTACACACTTCTGTGAAGTTTCATGAAAATCCTTCAAGTAGTTTCAGAGGAGTAGTCGCTACAAGTATTTACTATATAACTCTATGTAAACAAAAATGGCCGCTGCCAGCCATGTTTAATGTCAAATCAAAATGATTTTTGACAAGAATCAACACCATGTCATGCTGATCTTTTTAGAAGAAGTCCCATATCAGTATCACCTATAGTTTTCAAGAAGTAGTCGCTAAAAACTTGTCTTTTAAAAACTTATTTTTAGCTGTGGCGGCCATCTTGAATTTCCGGCCGACCTGAAATTATGCTAGGATCAACTAGATATCAAGAGCAATATTCCAGTGAAGTTTCATGAAAATCCGTCAAGTAGTTTCAGAGGAGTAATCGCTACAAGTTTTTACTACATCACTCTATGTAAACAAAGATGGCCGCTGGCAGCCATGTTTAATATAGAATCAAAATGATTTTCAACAAGGACCAACATCATGTCATGATGACCATTTTACAAAAAGTCCTATATCAATATCACTTACAGTTTTCAAAAAGTTTACAAACTTGTTTTTTAAAAATCTATTTTTAGCCATGGCGGCCATCTTGACTTTTCGGCGGACCTGAAATTTTGCAAGGACCAACTAGACATCATGGACAACATTCCTGTGAAGTTTTATGATAATCCGTCAAGTAGTTTCAGAGGAGTAGTCGCTACAAGTTTTTACTATATAATTCTATGTAAACAAAGATGGTCGTTGGCAGCCATGTTTAACGTCAATCATAACGATTTTCGACAAAAACCAACATCATGTCAAACTGATCATTTTAGAAAAAGTCCTATATATATCAATATCACTTATAGTTTTCAAGAAGTAGTCGCTACAAACTTGTTTTTAAAAAATCAATTTTTTAGCCATGGTGGCCATCTTGAATTTCGAGCCGACCTGACATTTTGTTAGGATCAACTACACACTTCTGTGAAGTTTCATGAAAATCCTTCAAGTAGTTTCAGAGGAGTAGTCGCTACAAGTATTTACTATATAACTCTATGTAAACAAAAATGGCCGCTGCCAGCCATGTTTAATGTCAAATCAAAATGATTTTTGACAAGAATCAACACCATGTCATGCTGATCATTTTAGAAGAAGTCCCATATCAGTATCACCTATAGTTTTCAAGAAGTAGTCGCTAAAAACTTGTCTTTTAAAAACTTATTTTTAGCTGTGGCGGCCATCTTGAATTTCCGGCCGACCTGAAATTATGCTAGGATCAACTAGATATCAAGAGCAATATTCCAGTGAAGTTTCATGAAAATCCGTCAAGTAGTTTCAGAGGAGTAATCGCTACAAGTTTTTACTACATCACTCTATGTAAACAAAGATGGCCGCTGGCAGCCATGTTTAATATAGAATCAAAATGATTTTCAACAAGGACCAACATCATGTCATGATGACCATTTTACAAAAAGTCCTATATCAATATCACTTACAGTTTTCAAAAAGTTTACAAACTTGTTTTTTAAAAATCTATTTTTAGCCATGGCGGCCATCTTGACTTTTCGGCGGACCTGAAATTTTGCTAGGACCAACTAGACATCATGGGCAACATTCCTGTGAAGTTTTATGATAATCCGTCTAGTAGTTTCAGAGGAGTAGTCGCTACAAGTTTTTACTATATAATTCTATGTAAACAAAGATGGTCGCTGGCAGCCATGTTTAACGTCAATCATAACGATTTTCGACAAGAACCAACATCATGTCATTCTGATCATTTTAGAAAAAGTCCCATATCAATATCACTTATAGTTTTCAAGAAGTAGTCGCAACAAACTTGTTTTTTAAAAAATCTATTTTTAGCCATGGTGGCCAACTTGAATTTCCGGCCGTCCTGAAATTTTGCTAGGATCAACCAGACATCAAGAGCAACACTCATGTGAAGTTTCTTGAAAATCTATTTAGTAGTTTCAGAGGAGTAGTCGCCGCAAAAAAAAGTTCACGGACAGACAGACGACGGACACCGCACCACTGCATAAGCTCTGCTGATCTTTGATCAAGTAGTTTCAGAGGAGTAGTCGCTACAAGTGTTTACTATATAATTCTATGTAAACAAAGATGGCCGCTGGCAGCCATGTTCAATGTCAAATCAAAACGATTTTCGACAAGGAATTTCGACATGATTTTCATCAAGTCATGCTGATCATTTTAAAAAAAGTCCCATATCAATATTACTTACAGTTTTCAAGAAGTTGTTTTTCAAAAAAAATCTATTTTCAGCCATGGCGGCCATCTTGAATTTCCGACCGAGGATCAACTAGATATCAAGAGCAACATTCCTTTGAAATTTCATGAGAATCCGTCAAGTAATTTCAGAGGAGTAGTCGCTACAAGTTTTTACTATATAACTCTATGTAAACAAAGACAGCCATGTTTAATATCAAATCAAAATGATTTTCGACAAGGACCAACATCATGTCATGCTGATCAATTTAGAAAAAGTCCCATATCAATATCACTTATAGTTTTCAAGAAGTAGTTGCTACAAACTTGTTTTTTAAAAAATCTATTTTTAGCCGTGGCGGCCATCTTGACTTTCCGGCCAACCTGATATTTTGCTAGGATCAATTAGATATCAAGAGCAACATTTTCTGTGAAGTTTCATGAAAATCTGTTAAGTACTTTCAGAGGAGTAGTCGATTCAAGTTTTTACTATATAACTCTATGTAAACAAAGATGGCCGCTGGCAGTCATGTTTAACGTCGAACCAAAACGATTTTCGACAAGGACCAACATCATATCATGCTGATCATTTTAGAAGAAGTCCAATAGTAATATCACTTATAGTTTTCAAAAAGTAGTCGCTACAAACTTGTTTTTTAACAATCTGTTTTTAGCTTTGGTGGCCATCTTGGATTTCACATCAACATGAATTTTTGCTAGAATCAACAAGACCTCATGGGCAACATTACTGTAAAGTTTCATGAAAATCCATCCAGTAGTTTCAGAGGAGTAGTCGCCGCAAAAAAAAGTTTACCGACAGACAGACGACGGACACCGCACCACGGCATAAGCTCTGCTGATCTTTGATCAGTAGAGCTAAAAATGAGATCTTACCAGGGGTTTTGGGCATATGAGGAACATTGTTAATTACTTTACAGTGTCCTAAAATAACTAAAATGGTGTTCCACGGAATATGTGAGTTGCCTACCATGTGCCTACTTCAGCAAGGTCAAATACTTTTCAAGTTATGGCCTGAATGGTGTTTGTTTGTTTGTTTGTATGGTGTTTTACGTCATTTTCAACACATGTAAGGTTATATATGTCGGTCGATTTTTTTTGGTGGAGGCAGACCACCCACTTTTCCTTGGCAGAACAATTACTGTAAACCTCCCGCTATCCGTAAGAATCGACACTTCCTCACTTACCAATCGAGCTCCCAGTGGGATTCGAACCCGCAGCGATAAGAGGTGAAAGTTTACAATGCAACATTGTTAACCATTTGGCCTCGGAGACGCTTGCCTGAATGGTAAGCTTGGTTTAGTTGCAGGTTCAAGTTTGATGAAAAGGGGCATAACTCTGCCAAAATGTGAGTCAGAGCTATTGGCAATGTGTTGCGTGCGGCATTTCTTGGGGTAAGATGAAGATATTTATGAAGTTTTATGTCAAATACTTTTCTTCAAATTATGGCCAGTTATGAGCTTGGTAAGGTTTTATGAAAAGGGACATAACTCTGCCGAAACGAAAATCAAGTGTTATTGGACTGTCACATGTAACGACATATCTTGAGGTAAGATGAAGAAGTGCATGAAGTTTCATTAAAATAGGTCAAATACTTTTCAAGTCACGGCAAAGGTGTTGCCGGTTAAAGTGTGACGGACGACGAAGGACAAAGTGATCCCTAAGTGTATACCATGCCACAAAGGTGACACAAAAACAAATACGTTTGGAGATATGGGGAACAATGGTCATTCCTTTAAGGAAACAAGGACCCACCCAGTTTGAGGACACTTACATCAGTGCGAGCCTCGTGTGTTACACCTGAATACTTGTACCGATGGTCGCCATACCAGGCCGTGAGTCGAGGCTGGAGGTAGGTCTCGCCATTCTTCAGGTCAGATCTCTGTTTCCATGGCAACTCATGATACAATGTATCAAAGATTATATCAGCCTCTTTTGGATCCCAAAACCCTGGGAAGAATCGTAATCTGCATTGAAGAAATATAATAAAATTAAATTTGGACTGGAAAATGTGTCATGGGACAAATATGCCCTGCTTAAGTAGCTTAGATAATGGGGTAACTAAATTGTTTAGTCTCAAAAATACATAGCTTACTGATGTATCACAATTATGTAGATGTATGTATGTAAAAAAGCTCTTGAGTAATAACAGTGTAATTAACACCTTCAAAAAACTGATGACAGGCATCCAAACTGACCTACTTTTGGTAGGAACATTGTGCTGGTATTTAGGGTAAGCGTGAATGAAGTCTGGATGTTCTACCTCGAAATGGACTTAAAGGGGCTTGCTTTCAGAATGTGTCTAAAATTAATCATTCCTTGATCATTCCAAAACTGTATCGGAATTAGTGAAGAAAAGAACACTTATAAAAGTTTGCTGAGCCATATTTAACACCAAAATCTTTCAAAATTAAAATGTATTCAATAATAAATATTACAGGAGTGACTGTATTACAGACTTTCATAAACAGGAGAGACCTGAGGGTACACTACTTCAGATACATTACAAAGTGACAGAAGGGTTCATTATATACATTACCTAGAGACCTGAGGGTCCAGTACTTTTAATACATTACCTAGAGACCTGAGGGTCCAGTACTTTTAATACATTACCTAGAGACCTGAGGGTCCAGTACTTTTAATACATTACCTAGAGACCTGAGGGTCCAGTACTTTTAATACATTACCTAGAGACCTGAGGGTCCAGTACTTTTAATACATTACCTAGAGACCTGAGGGTCCAGTACTTTAGATACATTACCTAGAGACCTGAGGGTCCAGTACTTTTAATACATTACCTAGAGACCTGAGGGTCCAGTACTTTTAATACATTACCTAGAGACCTGAGGGTCCAGTACTTTTAATACATTACCTAGAGACCTGAGGGTCCAGTACTTTATATACATTACCTAGAGACCTGAGGGTCCAGTACTTTTAATACATTACCTAGAGACCTGAGGGTCCAGTACTTTAGATACATTACCTAGAGACCTGAGGGTCCAGTACTTTAGATACATTACCTACAGACCTGAGGGTCCAGTACTTTAGATACATTACCTAGAGACCTGAGGGTCCAGTACTTTAGATGCATTACCTAAGAGACCGGAGGGTTCAGTACTTTAATTACCTAGAGAGACCTGAGGCCCAGTACTTTAGATACATTACCTAGAGAACTGAGGGTCCAGTACTTTAGATACATTACCTAAACACCTAAGGGTCCAGTACTTTAGATACATTACCTAGACACCTGAGGGTCCAGTACTTTAGATACATTACCTACAGACCTGAGGGTCCAGTACTTTAGATACATTACCTAAGAGACCGGAGGGTTCAGTACTTTAATTACCTAGAGAGACCTGAGGCCCAGTACTTTAGATACATTACCTACAGAGCTGAGGGTCCAGTACTTTAGATACATTACCTAGAGACCTGAGGGTCCAGTACTTTAGATACATTACCTAAGAGACCGGAGGGTTCAGTACTTTAATTACCTAGAGAGACCTGAGGCCCAGTACTTTAGATACATTACCTACAGACCTGAGGGTTCAGTACTTTAGATACATTACCTACAGACCTGAGGGTCCAGTACTTTAGATGCATTACCTAAGAGACCGGAGGGTTCAGTACTTTAATTACCTAGAGAGACCTGAGGCCCAGTACTTTAGATACATTACCTAGAGAACTGAGGGTCCAGTACTTTAGATGCATTACCTAGAGACCTGAGGATCCAGTACTTTAGATGCATAACCTAGAGACCTGAGAGTCCAGTACTTTATATACTTTACCTAGAGACATGAGGGTCCAGTACTTTAGATGCATTACCTAGAGACCTGAGGGTCCAGTAATTTATACACATTACCTAGAGACATTAGGGTCCAGTATGTTAGATACATTAGCTAGACACCTGAGGTTCGAGTACTTTAGATACATTACCTAGAGACCTGAGGGTCCAGCACTCTAGAGACATTACCTAGAGACCTGACAGTCCAGTAATTTATATACACTACCTAGAGACATGAGGGTCCAGTACTTTAGATACATTAGCTAGAGACTTGAGGTTCCAGTACTTTTAATACATAACCTATAGACCTGAAGGTCCAGTACTTTTAGTACATTATCTAGAGACCTGAAAGTCCTGTACTTTAGATACATTTCCTAGAAAGACCTGAAGGTCCTGTACTTTAGATACATAACCTAGGGGCCTGAAGGTCCAGTACTTTAGATGCATTACCTAGAGACCTGAGGGTCCAGTACTTTAGATGCATTACCTAGAGACCTGGGAGTCCAGTACTTTATATACTTTACCTAGAGACATGAGGGTCCAGTATTTTAGATACATTAGCTAGAGACCTGAGGGTCCAGTACTTTAGATGCATTACCTAGAGACCTGAGAGTCCAGTACTTTATATACTTTACCTAGAGACATGAGGGTCCAGTATTTTAGATACATTAGCTAGAGACCTGAGGTTCCAGTACTTTAGAGACATTACCTAAATACCTGAGGGTCCAGTACTTTAGATGCATTACCTAGAGACCTGAGGGTCCAGTAATTTATACACATTACCTAGAGACATGAGGGTCCAGTATGATAGATACATTAGCTAGACACCTGAGGTTCGAGTACTTTAGATACATTACCTAGAGACCTGAGGGTCCAGCACTTTAGAGACATTACCTAGAGACCTGACAGTCCAGTAATTTATACACACTACCTAGAGACATGAGGGTCCAGTACTTTGGATACATTAGCTAGAGACTTGAGGTTCCAGTACTTTTAATACATAACCTATAGACCTGAAGGTCCAGTACTTTTAGTACATTATCTAGAGACCTGAAAGTCCTGTACTTTAGATACATTTCCTAGAAAGACCTGAAGTTCCTGTACTTTAGATACATAACCTAGGGGCCTGAAGGTCGGATACTTTAGATACATAACCTAGAGACCTGAAGGTCCTGTACTTTAGATACATTACCTAGAAAGACCTGAAGGTCCAGTACTTTTAATACATAACCTAGAGACCTGAAAGTCCTGTACTTTAGATACATAACCTAGAAAGACCTGAAGGTCCAGTACTTTTAATACATAACCTAGAGACCTGAAAGTCCTGTACTTTAGATACATTTCCTAGAAAGACCTGAAGGTCCTGTACTTTAGATACATAACCTAGGGGCCTGAAGGTCGGATACTTTAGATACATAACCTAGAAAGACCTGAAGGTCCAGTACTTTAGATGCATTACCTAGAGACCTGAAGGCCCAGTACTTTAGATACATTACCTAGAAAGACCTGAAGGTCCAGTACTTTAGATACATTACCTAGAGACCTGAGGGTCCAGTACTTTAGATACATTACCTAGAAAGACCTGAAGGTCCAGTACTTTAGATACATAACCTAGAGACCTGAGGGTCCAGTACTTTAGATACATTACCTAGAAAGACCTGAAGGTCCAGTACTTTAGATACATAACCTAGAGACCTGAGGGTCCAGTACTTTAGATACATTACCTACAGACCCGAGGGTTCAGTACTTTATATACATTACCAAAAGACTGGATGGTTCAGTACTTTAGATACATTACCTAGAGACCTGAGGGTCAAGTACTTTAGATGCATTACCTACAGACCTGAGGGTTCAGTAATTTATATACATTACCTACAGACCTGAGGGTCCAGTACTTTAGATACATTACCTACAGACCTGAGAGTTCAGTACTTTAGATACATTACCTACAGACCTGAGGGTTCAGTACTTTATATACATTACCTACAGACCTGAGGGTCCAGAACTTTAGATACATTACCTAGACACCTGATGGTCCAGTACTTTAGATACATTACCTAGACACCTGAGGGTCCAGTACTTTAGATACATTACCTAGACACCTGAGGGTCCAGTACTTTAGATACATTACCTAGACACCTGAGGGTCCAGTACTTTACATTACCTACAGACCTGAGGGTCCAGTACTTTAGATACATTATCTACAGACCTGAGGGTCCAGTACTTTAGATACATTACCTACAGACCTGAGGGTCCAGTACTTTAGATACATTACCTACAGACCTGAGGGTCCAGTACTTTAGATATATTACCTAGACACCTGAGGGTCCAGTACTTTAGATACATTACCTAGACACCTGAGGGTCCAGTACTTTAGATACATTACCTAGACACCTGAGGGTCCAGTACTTTAGATACATTACCTAGACACCTGAGGGTCCAGTACTTTAGATATATTACCTAGACACCTGAGGGTCCAGTACTTTAGATACATTACCTAGACACCTGAGGGTCCAGTACTTTAGATACATTACATAGACACCTCAGGGTCCAGTACTTTAGATACATTACCTAGACACCTGAGGGTCCAGTACTTTAGATGCATTACCTAGAGACCTGGGGGTTCAGTACTTTTTACACACTACTGGCAGAGAGCTGAAGGTTCAGTTCTTTATAAATATATATAACTTATCAAGACCTGAGGGTTCAGTAATTTAAATACATTACTTACAGAACTAAGAGTTCAGTATTTTAGATGCATTACCTAGAGAGACCTGAGGGTTCATTACTTATGTCAAAGACACCATGTTTTCTGAAATAAACAAAATAACACAGATTATGCAATAGTTTATGACTTTAACTAGCTAATTATCCTAATGCAACAAACTGGCAGCGTTCTGAAGGAACTGTGGAGTGGATGCCTATTAATATTTAAACAAAATAATACTGAAATAATTTTTAAATATTAACCCAAATTCATTCCTGGCTGGAGACATACATTTTTATGGATTTATATGTACAGATGATATCAAAATTGAATAATTAACTCTTTTTTTTTACAAAATGGGAAATAATTCCTTATTTCTTAACTTCGGTCCATATACCGTTACCTCGTCTGGTCTGACTGACCAGTCAATAAACTTGCATTTGGCCATCATTAACATTTGATAATACTAATAAACATGCTATTAAAGGAACAAAACTCAATTAGCAAACTCAAAACTACATGCGTGCAGATTTACGAATTAACAAACTATTCATGGATTCAAGTAGTGTCCTACACAATATGGCAAAAGTGGCCGAGTGATTTCCGATGACCTTATATATTGATCCCAATTGGTGCAGAGTAATACATGTAGTCAGTGTGCTCAGATAGTGGGACCGTATAGCAATGTGTCTGAATTCTCGGGTAATTGTATCCTGCAATATGTCTGAAATACTTACGATATGACTTTGTCAGCTGGTTTCTGGCGCAAATCCTGAAAATAAAGTTCACAATTTAAATATCATCCATTATCAATCATTTTTGTCAGTATTTGGTTATGGCAGAGTCTCAGAGACATAATGGTTGAAGTATATTGACGTCATTAAATTAAGCACTGCTCAGGAAGTCGTGGGACAAAAGCTGAGTGCTAATAACATACTTGTATAAACTAAGAGGCTCTAGCATGCAGGTAAGAGGCTCTAGCATGCCGGGCCATCTACAAGCGGGAGGAGGGGGGCACCCGTGAGCGCGCGCACCTTTTATCGGAAAAGTTATGAAAAGTTATCCCTAAAAAATGATCTTGCTTTTTTGGTTGTCAAAGACTTTGCACTCCATCTAAACTGAAAATCCATGTTTGTGTGCATGTATTTTAGTTGTCAATTGTTTTTTAAAAGTTGTGCCCCCACCCTCCCCCTCCCTCACACCCAGACCCCTCGCCAATCTCAAATCCTGTATCCACCCCAGAACATGACTACCTGTTGAATATTTAAATTTTATAAAATTTTAAAAACATTATACGATACCAGGCTGCCAATGTTATCTAATGAGTTTAATAGATTCAATATTGAATTGGCATGAACGATTTGTGTATTCTGCTTTATTTACTTATATTTTATGATTATATTATTTATGTTACTTAGCCATATCATAATGTGATATCAACCATATCATCCCAGGGTCTTCCACAGGAATTTTTTAAGGAGTATGTTTTTTTTGACGAACGGGGATGGACGCAGGAAGGGGGTATCCCCCTTCTCGCATCATTTGTTTTTTTACTGACCAGTGGAAAGACGAGATTTGGCATATATCTAGTATCATAAGAAATGAAATAAAATAATAATAAAAAACTAAAACATATTAGTTTGATGTAAATTTATTGTTTTATTTATCTATTTATCAATAAAAACAACAATCAGCCATTCAGTTAGCATTAACCACATCACTCCGAGTCCCGTTCTCAACACATTGACTCATCATCACAGTGACGATCTCCTTGTTCTCTGTGAGTGCCAGTCCTCTACCGCTCTGTCAAAATCAAAGTCATCCAGAGTAAGACCATCCATGCAGATTGAGAGAAGGCTGTTGAGGGCGTTGTTTGACAGGTTGTACCTGTGAGTTGACTTCACCCTCTTCAGTGTGGAGAAACCCCGCTTACAATCGGGCAACATATATGTGTAAGAATTGACTAAAACAACACAGAAATATGTAAAAAAAAAAAAATAGTTTCAAGTGGTGGGGGGGGAGCAACATATATGTGTAAGAATCAACGGGTGATTACATAAGCTCTCTTATTCTTTGAATAGTCGAGCTAAAAAGGTGCACTTATGTAGGTCCAGCAGGGGGAGATAGTTTGTTGTGTGGGCGATCTCTCTCTTTACCAACCAGTAGAGGCCCCGAAATGCTGAAACACGGGTGAGCTTTGACAGGGATGCTATCTTGTCAAATACTTGAACCAGAGAACCTTTCTTCTACCTCTCAGCTTCAAAGGACATGGCCTATGAGTGGCACGATGACTTGGCAATGCTTCCGGATTGAGTCTCTCGCCAATGCCGTACACAATACATCCACCCACACGGCCTTACAAACTGCCACCCTCACAGGTCGCCTCTGATGTGTGATACACAGCTTACACCTCATTCCTGTAATAATGATCAAAATCAGTAATTTTTGTAAAGATTTTGTTAAGTATTTATCAAATCATGGAAAGAGTTAAGCAAAAAAAAAGATCCCACATTACTTTCATTAAAATGGTATTTGTAAAGTACAATTAAGACATTTTTAACGTTTGTCGACATAACCTCCTTATAAATGGTTTTCAATATATTTGCTCTTTAAAGAACGCAAGACACAATTATTTTACAAACAGGTTGAAAGTAAAACTAATACTGGATAAATAAATTGCGGGGATTTCAATGCTTGATAAAAACTTCAAAATTACCAAGTGTCCCTTTAAATGATAATAAATTATATTTACCATTGTCATATTCCTCAAGCCACGGAAACTCTGTTAACCATTCAGAACTAAATCCAGATGCTGATGCTTTAGACGCTTAGCCTCAGACTCATACCCACTAGACGTATTCGTACTAGACTCAGACGCACTTAAATCACAAACTCTTTTAACACTAAGTTTCCTGGTAACAAATTTATCCATAATTCAATTCACTATGAAATCAAATGCACTGAATAAATTTTATGAACACAATGTGAAGAAGACTGCATCAAGACCTGTAAAATTTAAGTAAAATAACAATTGAATTGCTCATTATTTGAGACTAATTGTTAAAAAACAGACAGACAATAAAACAATTCAATTACTTACCATAATTATTTCACGATTCTGGTTACTCTTCAAAACACAGCTACAGTCCAAAAATCCAATTTAGCCACCCTTCATTATCATCATTCTGTTAACATCTGCTTAACTGAATAACTTAAATAATTCATCCCTAACTGGACCAAATTTACCTCAAACACCACCATCTAATCGGCATACACTGAAACATGGCTTAGTCTAACTAGCCTGACTTCATTGGCCTGGCCTGACCTGATCTTAAAATTGTTTACCTTAATTGTAATTGTTCCAAGTCATGTCCTTAGTCAGGTCTTCGCAATGGGGGGTATTCACAAAATGTTTGAATCTTAAATAACTATAATTGGTTGTATTGAAGTAGAATTGATTATGAGATGTCAATGATACTAATGGCAGCTTATCATGAGAAACGTGTAGAGGGAAGAAACATAACAGTGTGCAAATGGGAACACAATAATAGTTAGGATATATTCATATTAATATGACAAATGAAGTGAATTAATGTTTGGAACAATTGCGTGATTGATAAATTAGTGACAGCATGAATTAGTATTTAACAATGGATTAATTTGATGACCATGATTTAAAAAATAAGTTCTGGAATGATACATTGGCTCAATGTTTTTGGAAGGGTGAGTTGGTGGATGGATTTGTTTGTTTGTTTGTATGGTGTTTTACGTCATTTTCAACACATGTCAGGTCATATATGACGGTCTTTTTTTGGTGGTGGAGACAGACCAGCCACTTTTCATGGTTAGAACCAGTAATATACTTCCCACCATCCGTAAGAATCGATACTTCCTCACTTACAAGTCGAACTCCCAGTGGGATTCGAACCCGCAGCGATGAGAGGCGAGAAGGTTTACAACGCAACGTTGTTAACCACTCAGCCATGGAGATGCTATTGGTGGATGAATGGTTAAATGAAACTGAATGGGTAGTTGGTTGATAATATTGATAGGTGGAAGGATGGTTGAATGTTTGGTGTGGTGGTTCTATTTTGGTAGGATGGATATGTGGTTGGGTTGCAGGATGGTAATGTGGGTAGTGGGATATGCTATGAATATATAAATCTAAACATATGCAATTGTATTATAATTGTATTATATTTGAATATTGCTTTAATGGATATTTTGTTAGTGTAATTATGCCAACAACAAAAAATGGATCTGTTATAAATTCTATAATATGTGCTTGTTGCATTAAGTTTTTAAGTTACTTGTTTAGAAATTTTATTTTTTTCCATTAATACGTGATATAAATGAAAATAAGTTTTTATTATATCATAACCTGGTTGCATTTTATCATCTTTAGACTAAAACTTGTTGTTTCTGAATGACCCTCACTACACAAGGTGTTCAATTTTTAACATATTCAGTACAGCTGCGTTGTCCCATGAGCCATGTTCTAACCTTAATGTGAGCCACTGACCATCTAGAAACAACATACTGACCCTGGAAACGCAGACATTAACCCCAGTGTTGAAGCAATGACCGTTTGGCCTGACCTAAACTAGTCCCAAGGGACCAGCTAATCTTAGGCCAGGCCAGACCAAGCCAGGACAGGCTATTTAGGCGAAGCCATGTTTCAGTGTAATCTAATCTAATCTTATCTCATTCAAACGTCTGCCGACTATCAAAACAATAAACAACATGCCACTAAATTTTAATCCAATTATGCAAACGCATGCGGTCCATCTGTGTGTATTTCACAGCTGTTACAGCTACTGACCCACTTTATGGATCTATACCTGAGTCGCTTGACTGCATAAACGATTTATAGATGGTGTAGCAAAGTTTCATTGGGAAACTGAAGGGATAGCGCATTAAGATCAAAGGATAGCGCACAATTAAGGCATAGCGGGACATTCCATTTTGGAATTAAGGCATAGCGGGTGCGCTACGCTTAAATGGCCTGTGGAAAAGCCTGTCATCCCCTCTGATTTATGGACATTTTCACATTACCTTACCCATATAAGCTACTGAGGAAGGGCAATTGTGAAAAAATGAGATGTGAATTAAAACGTCTACAACATCACAGTTGTGTCCTTTCTCTAACTAACTCCAACATTGTGGGCTCGAATTTAGTACTCAGAAACTCATAAAATGTGAGTTGTTTTGAGAAAATGCAAGTCGAAATTTTCAGCACAAGCAAAAAAATGTCAACTCCTTTACTTCTGGGACGAGAGTCAAGACTCTCGTCCGAGAGGAAGTAAAGGATTTGATTCCTGGTGGAGAAACGTACCAGGTTTTTCAAACGCACTCCCGCATCATCTTACCCGTCGGTCCGGTGTACTTTCTACTGATACTGCTCACAATCACTTTTGAACATCATGGCTTAATGAGGCAGCCGTGATGATCAAAATTGATATTTTCAGAGGAAGGGTTTACAGGCTCTCTGTATCACTGATTAAAACATAAGTTCAGCGGGATCTTTAACATGAACATGGTATAGCTCTCCCTGCACACGGGACCGACAATCCTCTCCAAAGGATGGTATACTTTCACAGTAACTGTCCTTGCCAGTTTAAGATACACAGGGATGTGTCCCCTGTGTGAATCGAACCCGTGACTTCTGGGACGATATTCAAGTATACTAACCACTCGGACTACTGCAGACCCACAATAAAATTAAAAAGAATATACTATATGTATATACCTCATTTGGCTTTTCATAAACGAATTTCTTCTCCGCAGGCTGATCAACATTTTTTCCAAACCAATTTGGAGTAACCTGAACTTTTGTTTTGTCTCTGTCAGACCTGACATTCGTTGGAGGTGCCCATCCACCCTGAACACGAGCCCGTCTCCGTTTATCACTGCTCATGATGTTGGCATTTTATTTCAAATATATTATTTATCAAATAATGAAGTGTTTTTATTAGTTTGTTTACAAATCTCAATCAGACAACCATGGGCGCAGACATGTTTACGTTGAATTATGGGTAAAATTTGTTTATAGCCCTCATCAACTAATATGACCGAAAACGTCGACAATTAAAAGAAAGGCAGTTTAATTACGAGACGTCTGACTGATATTCGCATACATTTTATATGTTTTGGAGTGGTGTGTGTTTGGGTCGTAGTCGGGGCGGGATTGTGTGTGAGAGGGGGTTGGTGGGGGGAGGTGAACGTACACATTTTTTTTAAATATCAATCAATATGCAATGCTATGAGTAAAATAAAACAAAATCAGTCAAATATATAGAGAATATTATGTCAGTGCCTTTTACTATCAAGTTTATTAGGCGAGGCTTAGAAAACGAAGAATGGTGAGGCTCTGCCGAGCCATTGTTCGTTTTCGTGCCGAGCCTAATAAACTTGATAGTAAAAGGCACTGACATAATATTCTATTTATCATGTAGATTATCCACATTTTCTGTATGAATTACTATTATTACCTGTTTCTCTGAATGTTACGCTTATCGAGGACGCCGCCATGTTGTTGTTTTTTGTTTGTTTTATGACGTCAGGCAACGTTACGTGCATGACGTCAGATAACGTTACGTACAATAAACGCCGAGGGATTCCGCATTGATTTGCTCTATTGGTCACTGGCTATTAAAGCAAAATTTAATAGGTCACCCCTTTATTGGGCAGAAAAGTGCACATCTGCATGATAAAAACCAAGTTAAAACTACAACGAGTGTGATGCGACTTTATTTCATTTTTTAATAATTGGAGGAGTTCATTGAATTAGAACGCGTGTGCGTCGACCTGTATCATTAAATACTTTATTTAACCTAGTGACTTAAGAATATTCTTCTTAATTTGCTTAACCTGTGTGGTATATTAATGTTGAACTAATTTAGATTTCTTGTTCAGAATGATTAAAAAATTTCGGAAGAAGTCCGTTTTAACAGATAAACATACTAGTAATATAGGGAATATTAATTTGTGTCTATTATATACATTGTTTTATTCCAAGCGATAAAAAAAAAAAAAAAAAAATATGTAGTCATATCACGGCGGTGTCTGCTGGTAGCAGTGAGCTCAGTGCTCAATTTTATAGTGCTGCCACACTGTGCTACCACTTCGTGATAGTCACATTAGGTATACGCACAAATGCCAGCCCGGACAAATGCCCCCTGCTCATTTTTGTATAGGTGGACAAATGCCCCCTCATGTTTTTGTATAGGTGGACAAATGCCCCCCTGAACTTTTTACAAGGTGGACATAAGCTCCCCTGATAATTTTGCAAATTAAATTCATACAAAAGAATAATCACATAATTCACAGGTAATTCCCAGTTTGTAAGTATTCAGAGCTATAAAAAAAAACAAAGTGTGACCAACACAAACAGATTAGGGGGGTGCATTTGTCCTAGATTCGTCACATTATACTGACACGGGCCGACAAGTCCCAGAACTACCCTTTACATGCTAAACGCCAAGCAATGAAGATATACAACAGACATATTAATAAACAGATAGGAAACTTCCTATATAGGACTTGGACAGGGAACCAGGGGGTCAAAATGGTAGTTCCGAAAGTAGTCCTATATACAGTTGACAGTAGTGTTATTTGAGATGCTGTGTGTATGAAAGTGCACTCCACAGTTAGTGTAGATTAATATTTTTGTGTAGAGAGTAGATTCCCAGATATTTTGCTGCAAGAATCAGGTTAATCAGAGCTGAGACAAGTGAATGGCACTACTTTTTGTGAGGTAAAATTTGTTTGTGTTCTTCGTCAGATTTGACCTGAAGTCGTCAGAATCGATACCTACTTTCACTTTGAGCAAAATTCTGAAGTTGAAAGCCGAAATGGAGCTTGATTTTTTGCTATGTCTGTGTTGTGCTGGCTTTGAAGATGGTTTACTGGCAGTTTCAAGTATGACGGAGTATGATGGCATGTGTGACACCATATTAGGCTATAATATAAGTCTATGGGAAATTATTAGTGGTCCAGTTCCAATGAAGTAACAACATATAACGTGGCACCTTAACTTTTCCTTCTATCTTCACTCTCAATTATTCACTGATTTTGATGAGAATACATTCAAAAGATTCATAGTGAATAGCAAAATGGGATTATAATAATTTATGTTATTAGGTCTGTGGATATACTAATACAATTGTTTATGAAGTATGACCCGACCGGGGATTGAACACACGACCTCCCACATACCCATAGTATATTCGTCAAATTGTAACTCATAAATACAAAATATAGAGTAATTGAATTAAATTGGGTTTTAAGGCGCACCAACACATGAAAAGGTTATATGGCGCCTAACAGGCATGAACATGCCAGGCTCATCTTCCATGTACATCGAGATAAAATATGGAAAATGGGCCTAGAAACTTCTCACCCTGAACTGCAGAGTTGCTGCAAATTCTATCGTAGTAACTCCATTTACGCTGGAGCCACGTTTATTGTTTTTCTGCCACTGCTCTTTTGATGCGAGCGAGATAGCACCTGAAACAATGCAGGGATCATGATGACCTTTAATGAGCATGAACAAAAAATGATAAAATGAACATAAATTTGGGGGGATTCTACCCCTCTGCCTACCCCTCCAAAGGGATCTGCAGTGGCCCTATTCTTTGCCCCGTGACCAAACGGGGGCTACCGGGAACCACACGGGGCTAAAATATAGAGACAAGAATACATTGTAAAATCAAAATCTCTCCGCAGGACAAGAGACTCTGGGAGGACTGGTCAGGTGCCCTGTGACGAAGGTTCGTATCATTTATAAAATAGCATAGTTTTATTCTTCAGCATTTAAACCATTACACTTGTTTAAAGTCTCCACAATGAATAATACCGATCTTAAAACAAATAAATATTAATATCAAATGCGCATTTCAATTATTTTCGAGGAGGAATGCAATTATTATATATTTCATAAACAGTGCGCATTTGCACAAATGGTGTTTGCATTGTAACAATGTATACCTGATTGCAAGGTTACAAGTGGTGTAACAAATAATCAAAATATACATTATTTAGCGCTTTGGAACCGTTATACAAATATAAAAATAGTTTTATTTCATCTCGAAGTGATCAAATTTCAATACTTTCAATCCTGTTTCGCATTTGACAAAATATAACGTTCTTTTCACATTTCGATGAAATAAAATATGTGATTTACTCCACTCCAAAACAACAACTATCCTATATTTATTATTTTACAAGTGTGTATGAGTAGCATTCTGTGATTGGTTGAATATGAAACGGCGATTGCTGTTAAGTGGTATGTTGGAATTTGATATTGGACCGCAGATGAGGTTACTCAACGGCTGAAATTTGATATTGGACCGCAGATGAGGTTACTCAACGGCTGAAATTTGATATTGGACCGCAGATGAGGTTACTCAACGGCTGAAATTCGATATTGGACCGGAGATGAGGTTACTCAACGGCTGAAATTCGATATTGGACCGGAGATGAGGTTACTCAACGGCTGAAATTCGATATTGGACCGGAGACGAGGTTACTCAACGTACGTCTCTGCCGAATATGCAATTTCAGCTCTTTGACTGACCTAATAGGTCTGTGATTGGCCGCGCCATTACATTTTAGTAAGAGGAAGTTTTCGTATTCCACCTGGGCTGATAATTAAACGTCATATAAAGCCCTGATTCCACTTACTGGGGCAATCTGAACAATGTAAACGTGTCAAGTTAATAACTTTTTGTTTCCTCTCTGAATAAGCCATTGTTTCATGGTAATCACTAACATAGCTGAATGGTTTTCTACGGACCCGTTATACCGATCAAACCGATTTGATATTTGAGAATGTTATGTCACGGTCGATTGTTGCAAATATTTGAATATCGTATTTTTAAAAAAAATGTAATATAGAAAATCACGAGTTATCTGTATAGAGGTTTCTAATCAAAATACTTATTTTGGATTTTGTTTTCGTCAAATGTAAGTTCCCGGCTCAGCGCGTCTGTATATTTACTAGTGGAACATAAAAAAAAGGTAAAGTTATGTAGATATATGTTTTGCTTTTGTAAAATATGCATGGATAAGTGAAACATAAATTATGCCCTGTCTATTTGCGAAATGCGCGGATTGCATGACTTTACCTGCTATAGTTATTTTCCATTCGTATGGAGGGCGAGTTATTTTCTATTCGTATGGAGGGCGCATATAATAAAAGGACAAATGGCAATCTTGATTTTTGTAAAACTCGCGGCGTCCCGTTAGTTTTTCTACATAAATTGCATTTGTTGAATCATTAATATTAAGTATAAGACTAGTATAAAGCAAATTGTATTTGCGTATTACTAACTGCTGATTACATTTCACCAATAATATATTCAAACCTATGGTAGAATAACGAAGAAACGTTGAAAATACATGCAAGCATGTGGAGTGCGTGGTCCAGTGGTAGAGCGCCGAACTCCAGATCGAGAGGTCGTTGGTTCGATCCTCGCCGCGGCCACGTTATTTATCCTTGAGCAAGATAATTAATCCACATTGCTTAGTACTGGTTCTACCCAGGAAGCCATCGAGAGTGATTAATCTAAGTTGCAATAACTCGTTTCGCAATCGATGTAAAATAAATATAAACTAAAGGGACACACGGCAATCTTGATTTTTTAAAAACTCAAGCCGTCCTGTTAGTTTTCCTCTTAACTTGTATTTGTTCAATTATTAATATTAATTGTTAGAATAGTTCAAAGCAAATTATTTTTGCATATAACTAACTTTTTATAATATTGCACCAGTAATATATTCAAAAATTTGGTAAAATAGTGAAGAAAGTTGAAATCTCAATTTTTTATTTAATTATATGCAAGCAGTTTTAAAGTCAAAATGGCGCAGGATAAGAAAATTGAGGAGCAAATTTTAATATTTGAATAAAACTCAAGATTACCATGTGTCCCTTTAAAGTCAAAATGATACTGGATTAATAAACTGAGACGCTAATTTAAGGCTCGATAAAAACTTCAAGATTGTCGTGTGTCTATGCATAGTGAATTGTGTAATGGTTTTGGCAGAGAAATAATGAAGTATTTGATTTAAGTGTAATAGAACAAAGAACGTTGATTTCGAATTTTAGCATTCTAATATTACTGCCAGTATGTTTTACTAAATATATGTTGTTAAATATTGCTATGCATGCATTTTATTTATTTTATTTTATTTTATTAAAGTGACAAATAACATCGTTACAAACTATTACATAATTACAGGCAATATTAAGTAAACAAATGAATACTCAGCCTAATGAGGCGTATTAGTCACTGTATAAATATCAATGCATTATTGATTTTACAAAACAAAAGTAAACATGAAAATAACAAAAAAAGATAGATCAATTGACATAATTAATATGTAACTGCTTATTGTTCTCCAAAATACAAAACTTACCTAATGCTAAAATTTTACATATACCAACCTATTAAGTAGACAGGTAGTATTCTTTATTTCCTCCGTGTATAGGAGAGCATAGATACCCGTTGTTGAGTGAAGACAATAATGAAAACACTTCACTGACAGCACGCAGTCCAGGTAAATGAAAACACTTTACTGACGGTCCGCATTACCAATGTACTAGCATTCTTCAACAAAAAACGTTTCTAAGTAAAACGGTCAATATGCGTTTTAGAAGCCTTTCATCTGTTAAAAGCACGTTAATTTGTTCTGCCTCAGTAGCTGTGTCTGTATATAGCTCATTTAATTTATGCAATAGTTCACTTCGAGAGGCACTGTGCCCCTCGCAGTATAATTGGATATTCGATGACACTTGCTATGCATGCATGTAACGTTGCGGATATTCTGACACATGCTATGCGTGCATGTTACTTTGCGGATTTTCCATCACATTTCGATGCTATGCATACATGTTACTTTGCGGAAATTCCATCACACTTGCTTTGTAACTATACGATGCTATACATGCATGTAACTCTACGGACATTCGATCACACTTTCTATGCATGTATTTAACTCTACATACATGCCATCACACTTTCTATGCATGCATGTAAATATACGGACATTCCATCACACGTTATATGCATGTATGTAATTCTACGGACATTCGAACACACTTGCTATGCATGCATGTAATTATACAGACATTCCATCACACGTTCTATGCATGTATGTAAAGATATGGACATTCCATCACAATTGCTATACATGCGTGCATGTCACCTAACGGATATTCCATTACACTTCAATGCCATGCATGCATGTTACTTTAAGAATATAACGTGTATACAGATGTAATTTTTTTTTTAGCTCAGTGGCAAAAATGGCATCACAATCTGCACGTATATTACATACTGTATTGTTAATATTATGTTTCAAAGAAGCAAACGTAAATCGGTGCTAGAACTAGTAACAGTTTTAACTCGACTAATTTCGCATTATTTGCCTTTGAAATATTCACGAAATATATGTAAATTTCTCTTATAGCGTTTCTAAACATGTATTTGTCTCACATTTCTGTTGTTGGTTTGGGAGATGGATTATCCTCCCCTATCCAGACCCCTCCCCCTCCCTCCCCACCCACACGCCCCTACACACTCTCTCTCTCTCTCTCTCTCTCTCTGTCTCTCTCTACACATTCGCACAGAAAATTATGGATAAACGGCCTAATTTGCCCTTATTTTACAAATTGTGGGATCCCATTCTCCAGGACTCATTTAGAGGACTATAAATTGTGCATTATGTTACACCCATACACCCGACTCCTATCTTATAAACACTATATATATGCTAAAAGTAGGACTATAAAGATATATCCAGCTGGTATATAACACACCCATTGCAGCACAGGAAGTGTCGACCTTCCACTAATTTTAAGTGCCATTTTTTGGTAAATATCACATCGTAGATCTATCGGTTACTTCGTTACCTGTTTCAAGCATTGTCCTGTTAAAATTCGGAGTTTTGATTTCTTTTGGCTTATAATATGGAAATGAGTGTATGAACAGTATGTTGGTATCTCAGTGTTCATGTTTTTAAAGAGATTGTTTTTGGTAGCATATGGACCATTTGTGATGAGAATGTAAGTTATTAGTTTTTTGAATTGGGACTAGATATGAATGGCACCATTGCATTTAAATTTTAAAACACGCACAACTCAATGCAAACATCAATGGGCGTGTTACACCTCCAGACGCATACATGTAATAAATAGAGTATGATCTCATCTCGTTGGCTGAACAACCAAGATGGGCGTAGCCTATCGAGGCGTTTAAACCAACCAGCGGGATGAGACCATACTCTATTTGTTTGGTAGCATGTCCATTTCAGCCAATAACTGGTAGTTAGAGTACACCATGTATTCTGACAGGTGTTATTTTCAATTAAACGATTTACAACTGTAAACTACAAAAGGAATGAGGCTAAACCCCGCCCGCCCCCACCCGCCCCTCTTTTGGTACGCAGTATTCAGGGCGTTTTAGGCGGTATTCAGTACGCACGAGCCTGGTATGCAGTACTCGTATAACACACTATTTAGTATTTAGTACTAATAAAATGTATTTTTAAAACCAGATATGAACAGAAAAATCATAAAATGTAAATAAAGGTCTAATTTTGATAATCGGGCTTTCATTCATCTAGCAGATCCCGGCTCTTAATAGGTGCTTTATGTCATCATTCAAATTAGAGTTATTGCCCTTTGTAATTTTATACTTAGCATTTTTGTCCGGAGCTAAATAGTATTCAGTACTCGGTCTCTAAAATAAGGAGTATTCATTACAGTCATATATCCCAAGTATTAATTCACATTGAGCGTTAAGGCTTTGAGAGGAGCATACTTTCTGATTATTTTTTTATTAAAGAAGAAGAAGAAACTTTATTTGCCTCGTCATAGGTCTATAGAGGTTCGAGGCCATCCTTCATAAACCTTACAAATGTGCATACAACAATATTGCAGTAAGTCAAAGAAGACCCTTGAGCAAATCAAATACATAAGCATTCAACTTTATTTTTTCGTTTCTCGATCATAGTGGACAGTGTGAATATGTGTACTTCTAAAATACATCACTCATATGATAAGGTAAATAATAAGATTAAATGTTAATCAAGCAAACAAAAATACCATTCTTCGTTGATTCTAATTAGTAAGGTATTATGTATCATTGACTTACTTGAGTCAAATATTTTCTAGATAACTGTCTATCGATCATACCTTTCCCTGCGAAATCGACGCAGGGAAAGATTAAATTATATGTACAATTATTAACAAAACTGAATACCGAAGGTGATTATGTTAGATATGCAGCTATGGTAGCCCATTATTGCACCACTTTATGACAAATACACACTTTACTGAGCAGTAATTTGGAATCAGTGATGGGTTTACCACAGAATCATAAGTCTAGTAATAAGCACTTCTCCTAAAATGAAACATTCTCTTTAAAATAGGATAGATACCACCGTTTCTAAGAATGTTAAAGCGAGAACATCAGGCTTCTTTTGGGAGTATACTGTGCATTACAGCACAGGAATCGGACATATTGTAAACGCATGTAATACATCTATCACGTTGACTATCCACTACTACTATATTAAACTAACTATGTTTATTTTTATATAAAATTATATACAAACGTGGATCTATATATGGGGATACTGTATTTACAATACGCCCGATTCTTTTGATTCCAGGGTGCCTGGACGTCAAATATGAATCGATATTTTTTTTTTATTATTTGCTATATGTTTTCATATGGTTAGATATAATGAAAATAGGCGCTCCTGGATCTGTTTACAATCTTGCCATAGCCCTCCGTTATGCTTCACAAAGCCTAAAAGTCATTTGACCCCACTTGTTTACATTGTAAAAAATAAATCAACATGGCGGCATTATTTTTAGAAACTGTCGTCTACGCATGTCTGTTTCTAGGGTTCGGATGTACCAAGTAAAACGTAGGTTATGCAGGGTGGTGTTGTTGTTCAATGTTCAGCACATCCAGCAACTGATCATACTTACCTTTGTATACTGCGTTTATATTTTATTATTTACAGCAGTATTGGTCAACTGACTTTTTAAGTCATCAACCCTAGAATAATGGAATGTTCCGCCGTCACCATATTGGTTTTCGGCTTTCAATAAAATTACATGTAAACAGTGGGGGTCAAAATGAATGTTTGTTTTTGCGAAGGTTACAGGATGGCTACGCGAAGATTGCAAAGATTCAGGAGCGTATGTTTTCATTCTTTTCAATCATGTCAGGTATGAACACTGTCACATACACTCAACAAAATTCCTAATCGGTCACCTCAATAAATTGTAATTAAAAAAAATAATAAATTCAATTTCGTGAATTTATTGATCGCATAAGAAAGCGGAATTCATTACAAATCAACAAACAAAATTTCATTTCAAACAAATAAAGAGTTGACATCTTACGCAGGAATGAATAAGGCGACCCGGTAATTCAAAAGTCACAAAATCATGTTAATTGACGTCTGTTGTATGTTAATAACGTGTGTGCCCTTCATCGGCAGCAATCACGGCCTGACAACGACTCCTCATTGATACAATGTATCTGTGAAGATACTGCTGACAGATATTTCTCCAAACGGGGTTGACGTCACGCTCCAATTCCCGTAGATTCAGCTGCTGAGGATGGGCCCGTACCTTTCGTCTGAATAAGTCCCAGACATGCTCGATTGGGTTTAGGTCAGGACTTTTAGCAGGAAAAGGGATGACTCGTATGTTATTGGCCTGTAACATTGTCAATGTTGCTCTGGCGAAATGGCACGGAGCGTTGTCTTGGACGAGTTGCATGCCACGGTTTGCAGCAATGTGTGGTATAAGAACAGGTTGAATGATGTCCGTCTGGACACGATCGGTGTTTTGGTGTGCATCGAAATGACCGCCCATATCATAATGTATCCTCCCCCGAACTGGTCCGCCTCAAGAACACAATTGGCGCTGTTTCTCTCACCACGTCGGCGATAAATGCGTTTGCGGCCGTCGGCACAACGCAATGTTATCCTTGTCTCGTCGACGAAAAGAACATTCGCCCAATCGGCCCTGGTGAACCGTAAATGTCGCCTAGCCCAAGCTAAGCGAGATTGGCGGTGTCTTCTCGTTAAGATAGGACCTTTCCGAGGTCGACGGTATCGAATTCCGACGTCACATAACCGGTTTCGTAGGGTTTGAGTTGATACATGACGTCCATGAGCCCCCCTCCTATGCCTAGATGTCGTTGTAGCTGGTATAAAACGATCACGGAGATGTGATACGATCATGTATCTGTCCTGCCGTTGTGTTGTCACCTCTGTTTGAACCGACGGGGTCGATCAGCCACACTTCCGGTTTGGTTGAATTTCGCCCAAAGAGCTTGGATGGTGAATAGCCGCCGATTGAAGGTTCTTGCCACCTGAAATAAAGTTAAAAACTGAAATAGCCACCAAAATAATAGCTACAAATAAATTATATCGATATTCTTTTGAAATTTCAAAAAATAAAACTCACCTGTCGTAAAGGTGTTCCGGCCTGTAACATTCCGACAGCTCGGCCGCGTTTCTCTTTTGTCATTCTCGCCATAATTTGTGTTTTTCAAGTAGGAAACTCATCAGCAATGACAAAACTGTACATGAACACGTGCATATTGGTGTTCATGCCCTGCACGTGCAAAATGTGCTATATTGGACAACACGCCTAACACGGTTAATTTGAGCGCGAGCCGGCCAGAAAAAAATCGATAATTAGCTGCAGTACCTATTCAAATATCGATATGTAAAATTTCGTGTGAATACATGCATTATTATAAAAATAGTAATACAATATAAACTGACCGATTAGGAATTTTGTTGAGTGTATAGTAAGTAATAAAAAAAATCTCATATTCGACGTCTAGGCACCAGGAAATGCAGAGTAGGTGTCCGAATGGTCAAATAATTATATTTTCTATTCTAACGGGCCTAAAAAAGGCAATAAATGACACCTTATTTACAAAGAAATTAATTTTGCACATTACTATGTGTTATTCTAGGTTACGCAACAGGATTAATGTAAGCTGTTTACGCCAGATTCCATCCAACATCTTTGGAGAATTCAAATGTTTAGACCTGAACAATACGGAGCAAACACAATCTCTCAATGATGACTTTTTATCATAAATTAGATTCATCTTGAAAACTCCTGATTTACCACATTTAACCTTCAAACACGTTAATGAATCTTACAATCAGCACGTGCTGTAGAAATCGACCACATTTAAGTAACTTGGACCAAACATTACTCTCTTTTTTTTTTTGCAATATAATTTCCTTTTGAAAGACTATCTACATACATAATAATTTACTAACGTTTTCAGCAAATAATTTATTTCCGACAAACCATTCGTCGTCGTAATGCCATTATTGCACAGAATTCATCTTTCCGCCATATGTTTTAATGAGGTTGAACCTATACACAAATTAACAAACAATTTCGTGATCACAATTATAGTGTCAGTGTGATACGTTCTAATGGAGATTAATAAAGAAAATAACGTGCTACTCGTTAACATTAGAGATAGCGAGTTAATGTGAATATTTATTACAGGTTTAGTTCACTCGACTGTTATGCAAGATGATGGCGGATACCGTTGAAACAGTCGATGAAACAGTCGATGACACAAAGGACAACCCGGTCACAAATCACGTAGAAGAAGACAGAGACTCTGTCAATAGCAGCGTTGATGTCAGTGGTGATGCATCTAGTAGAGAAATTGAAACAATAACGGGAGAAGCTGATGAATTTGTGCCTGACAATCCGGTGGCAGATGTGAAAATGGTATTAATTGAATTCTTATCTATTGGAAAAAAAACTTATTACCTAGAAGTCATCTAAATAAAGTACAATATGTTTTCAACCACGAGTACTAATACATCATTCATATAATAAGGAATATTCTAAATGCCCGGTTTGTGGAACTAACCCGACAAATAACGGCAAAATTACAAAACCGTTTATCAAAACCCTATCCAGGTGTTCTGGTAATCTAATAATGTATATGTGCCAATTAATAGTATAGAGGATTTCAAGGGTTCTTAAAATACCCGTGATTAAATATGCGTAAAATGAATTATGAGTTGATAACTCTTAATTCAACGCTCCAGATTTTGAGTTTGGCGTGGCTGGTTAAAGCCGTTTATATTGTGTCTATAGAGTTTGGATTTTCAAAATATGTAAATTATATATCTCGTCGTCAATAGGTTTAGAAACGGTGTACATATGTTGTAAAATGTGGCTGATGTTGGCGGGATAGCTACTTTAAAGGTGTACATCGGGGTTTTCGTGGGGGTCTGAGGTCCGACTTAAAATGGACAAATAATAATATTTTGTTTTCTATTTTAAAAAAACCAAACAAACCTATATATTTTCTTCGTTACGCACTCGGGTTTATTTAAATATTTAAAACCTGAGTTCATGCAAACGCTATGGTGAATTCATATTTAAAACATAATAAAAAAAATGCGAACATCATATGTTGATTGATTCACATGTTTTATCATGAATTGGAACATTTGTAAAGTTTATTTTTCGAGCAGAGGCTCGATGTACAATCAAGCGAAAATATTACAACACTGCATTTAAAATTGGTATGCGTTTACAACTTTGAGTTGTGTTAGGCCGAAAGTAGTTTGTTTGTATGGTGTTTTACGTCATTTTCAACACATGTACGTTATATATGACGGTCGATTTTTTTGTGGTGGAGGCACCCATTTTTCCTGGGTAGAACCAGTACTGTACACCTCCCGCCGTCCGTAAGAATCGACACTTCATCACTTACAAGTCGAGCTTCCAGTGGGATTCGAACCCGCAGCGGTGAGAGGCGAGAAGGTTTACAACGCAACGTGGTTAACCACTCGGCCACGGAGACGCTATACTCTTTGATGCATTTTGATTGTAGAATTATCCCATGTCCAAATATGGCATGAATCCACTGAATTTTCACACGCTTGTGTATGCATTTTAGTTGTTGCAGAAAGTACGGAAGCAAGACTTCGGCATGGTTAAGCAGATCCTTAGTAAATCTCCAAGTTTGAAGATGGAACTTACAGATGAGGTTTGCTTTCTGTTTTGTTTATTATATAAAACCGCCTGAAGGTCATGATGCTTTTCAATGAAAATGAAGTATTTTAGAAATTATGGTCAGTTAAAGATGACAGTGGCACCATGAACATTGAGACAATGATGTCGTCGAAAATGTTTATTTTTCAGCACAAAGTGTCGATTGTTAACCTTAGGCATATCATAAAAGAACATTTTTGTGTCGGAAGAGATTAAACTCAACTATTTTACCCGCACCACGTGAACATATGGAGTTCTTTTCATAGCTCATCTCATTGAAATAAACGATGCTATCCACATTGGGTCAGACATAATATTTGATGTCTGCAAATTGTCTTACATTTTTAGCTACACGCTATTAGACGCTATTAGACGACACTTCTATTTAATATGTTTCATTGTGTGGTTGAACCTGTTCGCTTATATATACAATGTTATTACTGTATTTATGATAACAATATTTCAGAAATGATACAATACACTTGTATTTAGGTTGGGAAAACGGTTCTCCATTACCTGTGTACAACGGCAAAGATAGAGGAACTCAGAATGTGCCTGGACAAAAAACAAAATCTGAACATCACGGACAAGGTTGTGTGATTTGTTATATGAACGGTGTCAAAACCTGGGGTGTCGGTTTACCAAAGGTTTGCGACACCATTAAGATATCTCCATTCAAAACTGATTTACCTTGCAATTGCTTCAATGGATTAACATACACAATATACATTCATTTTTGTGGTTTCCTATTGCACAGGGATAATACGTACTTAAAATTCTGATCATGTCAATTTTAATTGTACTTATTGTAAATGTCTACATTTTAAAACATACACTTTTCAATGAGGATTGTTACCGAATTATAGTCATTTGACGTAGTTACGTGTACACGTATATTGATAGTTTAAACTATACAATTACGTGTAATCACAAGTTCATTTCATTTGCAGTATCTGTATATGTATTTGCACTCTGTGTTTCGTTTATTAGTGATGCGTCAAATGTGTCACTATCACCATCTCCTGTTAAGTTAACTGTCCTTCCCTTCGCTATCATTCTCGTCACTTCTGTAATAGCCTACATCCATATCGATGCTACTCTCCAGCGTTATAAAACAAAACTTCTCCTTTTTCTACTCCACCGCCGCTATGTCATGTGTCCTGTCCTTCAACATCATTCTGTCACTGTTACTGTAATTTCCTACATCGGTATCGGTGTTACTATCCAACGTTATAACTGCATACTCAATCTCCTCATCATGTGTGACAGTCGTGTTAGTCACCATCAATCTCGTCACTGCTACTGTACTATCCTACATCTGTATCGATGTTTCTGTCCAACGTTATAACTGCATCCTCCATCTCCTAATCCACTGTTATTCCATGTGGCATGCCCTTCACCATCATTCTCGTCACTGCTACTGTACTATCCTACATCTGTATCGATGCTACTGTCCAACATTATAACAACTTTCCGAATCTTCTAATCCACTGTTATTCCATGTGACATGCCCTTCACCCATCATTCTCGTCACTGCTGCTGTCAATTCCTACATCGGTGTTGGTGTTACTATCCAGCTGTAAAACAGCGTCTCCTTGTCGACCGCTGTGTTATTTGGAAGTTGTCCTGTAAAATGGAAATATTAGTCTGAACATGCCATATACTTTCATCCACTTAATCATTAATTGTGAATTCTTTTTTGTGTGTGCAAAATCACAAATCCATGCATGTTTAGTATATATGATGTTGCCTCTAACACATGCTTATATGCTAATGTTGCACATTTCATTATAAAATATACAGATGGGCTGGACCCCACTTCACTATGCGTCAATGAGAGGTCACGCTGAGGTCGTTAAGATGCTGTCAGATAGCGGCGCTAATTGTAACACGCCAGAAACGGTAAAGTCTATTAGCCAAGATAACAGTTATATAATGTGGTCTATTTAAACGTAGGTTTTTTATTGTTAATGGTACCATCTGTATTTTATGTATTGGTTTCTATATTTCTAGTTTAACTCATTATCCCACACACTTTTATGTATGATTTTAAAAATATATTTCGCTTTTAGTGTTGGAATTAAAAATAAACATGAAAGAAAAATGAGAATATGACATTTTAAAAGTGATTAGCGATTGCGTAGCTCTGCATAGGCCCTGTAGCCCGTGCCTACGCCTAATCCCCCACCCACGACCCTTTAAACATCGGGCCTATGCTGTCAATTAGGCCTGGCTAACATATTAGTATTGTGGTTCTGTATTAGTAAACATTGTCATGTTTAGCCATCTTAATATATTTTACATTTTAATCAATTGATAAATATATAGACATTATTAGTATGCATGGCGTCTCTTATATTAGTTCTTATATTTGTAAATATGAAATACGTATATCTGCATGTACTTTTACTCGTGTTTACGGATAGATATAACATGTTATATTGTAACTGTGGGTCAGTCCCAGAAAGCCGTCACTCCCACAGTCATATGAATATTGATAATTTATGTAATTGTTTACATATTTTATACCTAACACTCAAAATAAACAATAACTCGTGGATCACGTTAAAAGATAATACAGAAGTGGAACACCTTTATTGCGTAAAGGTCTCACAACACAGTACACTTTTACTATGTTGGCCTATATGAATAAAGTTTACTGGGCCATTTCGAACCTAAAGTTTCCAAGCTAAAAGTCACTTATTTATGAAACACAGTCATTTGCCCACACAAAAATGTACAAAATATGGTACGTTGACCAGGTTTTTTTTTTTAATTGGAGTTGTGGCATCCTTTGCACTATTTTGAGCTTTTACTCCAGAGTTTGTACCAGTATTCCTACACCGCTTCAACCCCCATAAAACTGTCATATTCTGGTGCCAGTGTCGTCTAATAGCTACACATCCAATTTCAGACTGTGTTCATCTTACCTGCAACAGCAATACATATATCTGTCAGCAATTATTAAAAATATTTAAAACCGAACAACACACTACTACTTTTTATGGCGCAAGTTTTATCTACCGTGGCTTTCAAGGGAGCTAACTGTGTAGTGAGACCTAAAGCAAGTGAACGTATTGTAGATTTATCAGGTTAATCATAGACCTTATAACAATTAGTATGTCTGTGGGTTAATTGACACATAATTATTATGTTTATCGCAAGTCCCGAAATTACCATTATATTTGTTGTTGGAGTTGTAGTAATTGTTCCTATCTTCAGCAAAAGGGCCGCACGCCGCTCCATCTAGCGGTGTCACGTAACCACCGAAATGTCGTCGACGTTCTGCTGGAATGTGGAGCTGACCCAAGCATAAAGGACAAGGTAACGAAGCAATATCTAACATTTAAAAAAGGCTATACTATAATACTGACACTTTATGTAAATATCCATCAGTTCATTTGAAATGGGGTAATACTTCCTGAATGTTGTGTATTTCCCAGTTTGTTATTTAATTATGAATTCAACTAAAGAGGTGATAATTTTTAATTCATTTTTTTCTTATTAAAATGTATGTATGTTTTGGAGAAAATATTTACGCTTATATCCATAAAGAAATAATAGTCTTCTATATAGATGCTGTATTCGTGCATATTGTATTCGTGATGGCATGCCACTTTAACATAACGATTACGTGCAGTCCATAGAGACAATCCGATATATAATTCAAAACATAATGTACATGCCATTCATGGGGCGAATCCACAATATGTATACTGCAGCTTCTGACTAGGCAAACGAAACGCTCTCTAAACTTATACATTTTATATTAATGAAGGAAGGAAAAACAGCAGGCGACATCAGCAAGCATGAGTTTATGAAGGATTTTCTAGAAACAGCTGTAGAAAATGCTACGAATGCCTTAGGGTAAGCAAACAGTGCTACAATTAAGTGTTTAAATGTATTTTTGTATCTGCGTTCATTGGAAAATAACTGTAATTGCCTCATCATACAGAAAATGATGCATTATGTTAAGCTGTGTGATGAGACAATTGCAGTTATTTTCCGATGAACGCAGATAAAAATACATTAAACCCTTATAATTGAAATTACTATCCTAAAAGTACTTATTTTCTTAATTTAGTAAAACAAATTATTAGAATAAATACGTGATGGTGTTGTTTTTACGCACGCTCTTCGAATGGCGGATGAAAGTAGTTCTTCGTACAGTTCATTGGAAAATGAACGTAGCTTAAATTGTTCATGTGATCGTCCTTTAACCAATCACATTGTTTGTATTATCTAAATGTTCGAGTGACTGCAATTAGTTAATGTTGACATACTATGCTACCCGCACCAGTTAAACAATATCAAATTCAATTATACCGTATCCTGGCCCTTGGAGGCTGCATTTTCTGTTCGATTTTTATATCCACTTTTATTAGACACATAGGTTAGTCTTCCGTTTGATATTAAATGGTTTTTCTGAACAGCATCGATTTCCGGCTTAGCCGTATTCTGATTGCGCGTGCTTTTTGTATTCACATAGCTAAAATATTTTATTTCGTCGAGAAGTGTGAAAAAATTATATTTTTGTGAATGCGAATGAAAATATTGAAGTTAGATCACTTCGAGATGAATAAAATCTGTTATTCACGACAAAACAACAAATTTTCTTTTTATTTTATGCTTTATAATCAAAGTGTACTTCAGCATGCAGAAAAATAAATAAAAAGTTGCCGACGCCATTGGCTTAGTATGATTTTTAATTCCCCGTAACTTCTAAACTACTTAACCGATTTCAATAATCTACGACTCATTTTCTTAGTTAAGTTATTTCTTTCCAATCCAATGATATAACTTTTATAGCAACTTTCGGGAAAAAATAGTTCCGGGAGTGAAAAAATAAAACTATATTTCACACGTATGAAATACCACTTTTATTTCGTTGCTAAATCCACTATTTCAATGCTAAGCATAAAATAAAGATGTTCTAGCACGGGTGCACAATTAGGATATCCTTATAATCCTGTTTGCCCGAACGAGCAGTTACCTTCCATACGTTAACATTATAATGCAACAGTGAGGTCCGACTTGAGACGATGGAAATATCCAGGGACAAACCCACACCTTTTCCTAACATTGGAATCGTGGTAACACCTCAGACAGATACAAACCAGTCAACACTACAAGGGTTTACAATGTCAATGCGACGAATATCCACCGAAAGAAACAGCATTGACTTTGGTAAGAATCAATTTGATAAAATAGCTGTTTCTGAAAAAAAAAAAAATTATTGATCAAGCATTACAGAGTGTGTGTGTGTGGTGTGTTTTTTTCTAGTATCACGTGTTATTGCTATTAGAAATTTGGTAACATTCGCTTTAGAAAAATCTTTTCTTTTTTTCCTTGTTGAAATTTTGGCATATATATTACACATTCGGGAAAGAATCGAGACAAAACTTAAACACATATTGTTTAAGTCAACATTTGTAAGATATGGTTTAACTGTATTCGAAATCGAAAAAAAACATCTCCTTTTACAGCATCCACCTATATAATAACAAGGCAATAGAAACTTATCACATATGTTTTTGTCTTATTCCCTTTCAGTTTCTAGGAAGATATTAATCCGTCAACTTTGACCTGTTTTACTATTTATTCACTATTTATGGATATCCATTATTCATTGATGGAATTATGGATACGCATAATTATGGATATCATTAAGTATTCATAGATATCTTATATTCGAATTATGGATATCCATAATTCATTTATAGATATTACTAAATCGAATTATGAATATCAAATAAAGGAATATAAGATATTCCTAACTCTTGTGAGTTAATAATATCCATAATTGATCATAATTACATTGCGGGATAAATGTAAAGGATCAGCCATTAGTTCTACGGAGGAATAAACTGATATATGGATATCTATAATGGATATCTATAATTCGAAGTGATTTATGGATATCTATAATTTAATTATTGATATCCATAAACCGATTTGTAGATATCTTATCGATTATAAGATAGTCATATTCCACTGAAATATAGATATCCATAATTCATTTTAAGATATCTATAATCGATTTATAGATATCTTAAATCGAATTATGGATATCCATAAATAGTGAATAAATAGTAAAACCACGCCCCATAGTTTTGGCCTTTTTTCTCCCTGATTCATAATTCATTCTCCATACATAATTTCAATATTTTGTTCAAATTGGCCTACAGGAATTACAGAAATGGAAGAAATGTGCAGCCACGTGTTTTCATACAAGATAAAAAGCACACATGGTGGCGCGTTGGATTCTATCGTTACAGACATCTCTATTCCTATTTTGACCGAGCCGAGCCCAAGTGAAGAACTCGTTTTGAAAACAGATACAAAAGACGAGTTCGTTCTGAACACCGTAAAGGAAGAGAACGAGGTTGTGAACAATAATACTAATGTTGATATTGAATTTCATTAAAGTAAAAAAAGAAAACTATTTGAATTAAAATTGGAATTAAAATTGGCATTAAAACCTAACATTAATACACATACATACCAGTTACATAGAATGACTGTGTACAACTGTCAACCCTTATTAACCATTGTGTCTGCCTTGTCCTTTCAGAAACATGTATGCATAGCCACATTGGATATATCAACACTGAACTCGTTTGTAGTTGTATGCCGACCCAAACAGGAACGGTTTCCAGTAACAAAGGCAGCAATGCACATAATTTCTGCAGTTGACCAACGAGTGGAGTTAGATATCCCTAAAGGAACGTTTGACAAACAAGCTACTATAACTCTGGAGGTATCATCTAAATACAATCAATATCATTGTGAATGTTCTAAGACGCCCTCGTGGTTCATTGCATGTGCTGGACATAGTTATTTTAAATGTGTATATCAAGGTTTCTAGCCTCAGTGGCGTCACTGAACATATTCGATATTTTTTTGGACAAAACCCTACCTTCGTCCGTCAGATAGGGAGGGGTCGTCAATCACGCGGTCCCGTATGATGTAACGGGCCATGGGAAAAGTAGATATAAAGGTCGAACAGGAAATGTAACATTCAAGGACCACAGTCAACCAAAAGCATGCATAGAAACAAACAACAATTACAATGATGATTAAAATGCAAGATATGACTACACAAATATAAAAGGGTTGACAATAGGGCTACCGCCTTGGAACGGTCAGTGGCAAAAAGGGCCAGTGGCAAAAACGGTCAGTGGCAAAAACAGAATATATTGCAGCAGAATTAGTTTAAGGACCTATATCCAACCTACTGTATTTTGGGGTGGGTGGAAGAATGTGTAAAGGTAATGTAAATCACTGTTAGACATACAGTTGCATGTGAAAATGGTGATATTCAATAGTGTTTCAGTTGATGAGGCTCTCCCAATACAGCTTTTGTATGAAACCAACATATTAAAACATAAAAGCAGGTGTTTCGTTATTTGTGTTTTGGTGTGATTTTCTTTTAAAATCAATGTATTTTCAAAATAAGTTTTGTATTTAGTTAAGCTTACTTGTTAATTTGCTATTATTTCTTCATAAAAGTAAAGTTTGAAGTATTATCAAGTGCTATATCATAGGTACTGTTCCATATACCAATACTTAGAGAGTAAACTTTACTCGGTCCATTATCTACCTGGTCTATTTGGTCATGTAGCATGTTAAAAAAGCAAGCTTGCCCTGCATTGTCAATGATCATTTAGCGTTGGGAACTATGTCAAATAATAATAATAGCATCTATTCGTGTATCACTTATAGGAACATTTAAATCGGATACATATGTTGGCATAATAATGCTGTAATCGTCTTCCTTGGGAATTCGCTCTAAGACTTAAAGGGACACACGGCAATCTTGAAATGGGTTTCTCGATTTATATATCCAGTATCATTTTTACTTTTACCCTTGTTTCATTTAAATAAATCAAACTTTAGTATTCACTATTTCGTTTTATTATACTGTATGTTTTAATATATTATTGGTGCAATAATATCAAAAATATAATAATATGCATAAACAAATTGCTTAATACTATTCTTATAATTAATATTTATGATTGAACAAATGCAAGTTATGCAGAAAAACTAGTGGGACGCCGTGAGTTTTTAAAAAAAAAAGATTGCAGTGTGTCCATTTAAAATACCGTACTGACTTTAAAATGGTTTCACATCTTTTATACTGTATTAACTACAGACAATTTATCATAGGTGCCTTTATACAAATATGCACCGCAACCAAAATGGCGATTTGTGACATCACTTCTTAGTGACAATTTAAATGACATTACAATTTTAATATACTTCATATGTATTTCAGATTACTGAGCCACCGTCAACAGAAGTACTTGCGAAAGTGCTGAAAGATTGCCCAGAAATCATGTCCATTACATCGTTCTATTCCTTAGAAACTGATGGACATAAGCTAGCAAAGCCTATCGATGTCAAGGTATGAACAACATGATTCTTAGATTCTTTTCTTTTTGGAAGTTTCTTTTTCATAACTGGACTTTTCCCAACAGGTTTTGAGAGAAATATTTTAAAAGCCTGCGTTCTTCTGCACATATAGTACATTTGCGGGAAATAAGTTGGTTGTTTGTGTTACTCTTGTTTTTTTAATCCTTTAACTTACTTAAAATAAAAGTCCCTACAAGAAATATCGATTTCAGTAACAAATTAATTGAATTATTAAAATCTAACTTTTTTTTCCGGTTAAGTAACCAAAAAACAACATACTCCTATAGGTTGTTCTAAAACATGTATCACTGGAATTGCTTACAATGGGTTTATTTAATCTCAAGATTTAATCTGAAGTCCAACATTAGCATCCGGTGTTTTGCATATCTTGTTTGTAGGTACCGCTGCCAAATAACTATAGCGGTAATGGTACCCTTGTTGTTCTGTCTATGGATGATACACCTGAAAATGAAACTCCGGACAGCTGGAAAATAATCGATTCTGGAGTCACTGTAAAGGCTGGCAGAGTTGAGTTTTCCGTGCCTTCATTCTCTATGTAAGTGTAAATAATCGTTGTTGTTTATTCTGTCTGTTACACTAAAATACATGTTAAAGGGAGACAGGGCGATCTTGAGTTTTAATTAAACATTTAAATTTACTTTTTGATTTACTTATCCTGCGTCATTTTGACTTTAAAACTGCTTGCATATAATTAAATAAAAAAATGAGATTTCAATTGTCTTTACTATTTTAAAAAAAAATTAAATATATTATCTGTGCAATATTATAAAAAGTTAGTAATATGTAAAAATAATTTGCTTTGAATTGTTCTAACAATTAATATTAATGATTTAACAAATGTAAGTTAAGAGGAAAACTAACGGGACGCCGTGAGTTTTTAACAAAATCAAGATTGTCATGTGTCCCTTTAACATCATAACAATGCTGCGGATGTTTACTCGTCTCGAATGTCTTTGATATTCGTGCCCCCTTTTTAAATATGTAGATCATATTCATATTAATCTTATTTTACTGTTTATGTTATAAGAATGGTTAATACTGTGCAGTTCCTATTCGGATGTAGTAGAGCCTATCTGGTTAGCACATTTAAAGGGACACATGGCAATCTTGAGTTTTATATCAGGCATTAAAATTAGTACAGCGATTTATTAATCCTCTATTATTTTGACTTTAAAACTGCTTGAATATAATTAAATAAAAAAATGAGAATTCTATTTCCTTCAGTATTCTACATATTTTTTTAAATATATTATTGGTGCAATATTATCAAAAGTCAATAATATGTAAAAACAATTTGCTTTGAACTATTCTAACAATTAATATTAATGACTGAACAAATTCAAGTTAACAGAAAAACTAACGGGACGCCTTGAGTCAAAATTGCCGTGTGTCCCTTTAAGAACCATATGAATCTTCGATAGTAAGAGAAGAGCACGGTTCCCCAAATCCTATGCATTCCGACCCGTAATATCTTACATAATAGGTAGTTATACCGTTAAACAATATATGTAATTCAATTCAATTCCTATTTTGCTCCACAAAATCATTTTGAAACTTAAAATAAGTTATAGAAGAAATGCATATTTTACGCGCATTTAAACATTAGATACCCCATCAAAGATGTCTGATACGTTTGTCAAGTTTCCAAATTGCACACTAGAACCAGGTTTTAACCCTCGGCGGCCATTTTATGTTTGTGGTGTCACACACTTTGCTTCTTTAAATTCGTGTAAGTGTTGCTTGTTTGTGATGCGTATTATTTTGGATGCGGATTGTTTTGGATGCGTATTGTTTTGGATGGATGTGTATTGTTTTGGATGCATATTGTTTTGGATGCGTATTGTTTTGGATGCGTATTGTTTTGAATGCGTATTGTTTTGGATGCGTGTATTGTTTTGGATGCATATTGTTTTGGATGCGTATTGTTTTTGATGCGTATTGTTTTTGATGCGTATTGTTTTGGATGTTTTGAATGCGTATTGTTTTGGATGCGTATTGTTTTGAATGTTTGCGTTATGAGAATGCTACATTTCCTGTTCGACTTTTATATCTACGTCCAAGCTGCTTGAAGTTCTACTTTTTGTATATGGAGGTTTGATTAGAATGACGTCGTTTTCTACGACCTCATTAATTGTGTGAATAGATTAAGAATGACTTGTTCTAGAATGATTAAGACACGTGTTTACAAAATTGAAGATATGAAATAAGTTAGGGAAAATAGTAACAGCTAAAATTCAAGTTGATTGGCGTTTGTATTGAATGCTTTGGTTTCTGCTTGGATATCACTGTTTTAGAAGGTATTGGATAAGGAATAGTGTAATCACTGCATTTATTATTTACTTGCCAAACATTTGCCATATTTTGTTTTCAAACAACCAATAAGATCCATAGTTTAGATTTATTTATTTTTTAAACGTGTTTATTCTTACAGAAAAGTTGCAACTGAGACATCGTTTTCAGCTGACGATGAGAAATCCATGTTTGGAAGTCAGGTGACGCTGCGGTCTAACGTCAGTCGAGTTTTCCGGAAATCGCGTCACAAGGAACACAAAATAGCTTTTTTCTGCATGACGCGACGTATCGGTACATCCAACTCGTTTAAAGTGTTGGTTCAGTGCTGCAAAGCTGATCAGAGAAGTTCCAAACTTGCTTACTGGGAAGGGGAAGGATATGAGCACCAGGAGAAAGGAGAAGAGAACTCCAACATTAGTGTGACCGCTAAAACAAAGTTTAAAATAGTCAGCAACACCATTAACGTGGCAAGTGATGAAAATGAAAACGTGTTAGAATTTCATCCAAAACTAGACAATTACCTAGGGTTTATTGTCAAGATATCAGATCAAAAGAGTTCAACCACAGGAGTCCTGGAATTATACAAACTAGAGAAGAAAGTCTGCAGTGACGATGGCCTTGACGTTTATGAAAAGATGGACGATACAGTAGCAACGCTCGAAGTTACCATGTTGAAGTTTCATCCAATGATGATGGAAGCGACGGATGGAAGATGTATGTATCACCTGTAACACCATTATTGTATCAATATAATTACCTTTCTTAAGTAAAGTGTGCTTATCAGTCGGTATGCATGCGTGCATGTGTACATGCGTGTGTGCATATGACAAGTACGTTATATTTGTAGAAATGTAATGAGTTCACAGTAATTCACAATATATACAAAATGTGAAAGTGCATGCGCATATCAAAGTTTTATACCTATATGGAATATGAATATTTTGGCTTGCCGGGATCAAATACATTTACTCCTAACGAAATCGTTCCGGCAGCTTATATTATTTTAGTAATTGCACATGGTAAGGTAGTAATGAATAGTTTCTTTGATTTTTTTCACTTTGATAACGCAATCTTATAATTACACATGGTAGCAATGAACAGTTTATCTGTGTTGTAATGCACGCTAACGCAAACGCATCCCATACATGTGAGTAATTGTATTTCTGTGCTGATGTGTACTTTAGCACTTCGTGCTACAAAGGTGAATATGTAATCAATTTGTAAGTCATGTCAAGGATTCGGCCACCTTGATTCAAAATGATTCAAATTGGGAAGAAAGTGTCTGGTAAAAAAAACGGTCATGGCGTGTTTACGTCTCCGTGACAACTCTTTTTTTGGATATTGTTTTAACACCCGTGACTTGGTCTATTATTATGTTAAACTTTGTTCCCAGTTCCTACCCAGAAATAATGCTATTTTCTCTCGGCAGCTATTTTACGCTTGCGTAAAACCTTGCTTGTGATTATTTACTCTAACAGCGTTTTTGACATACAAGCGAATGCTAGCGTTACAAGATGGTATGGGAGACAACTGGTGGAAGATTCTTCTTTTGATGGATGTGCCATTTAAAACAATGGAAGACGCATTGAAGCAGACCGCCGGAGATGTTGCAGAGAAGATAAATGGGGTAGGGATTAAGCCGTTACTATGAGAGAGAGATTATATATTACAAGATTGCCGCATTCGCGGCATTCACTTCGGTAGTCTTCGGTCAAGTTTAACGTGCCACATTCGCGGCACTCACTTCGGTAGCCTTCGGTCAAGTTTAACGTGCCGCATTGGCGGCACTCACTTCGCGGCACTCACTTCGGTAGTCTTCGGTCAAGTTTAACGTGCCACATTCGCGGCACTCACTTCGGTAGTCTTCGGTCAAGTTTAACGTGCCGCATTCGCGGCACTCACTTCGGTAGTCTTCGGTCAAGTTTAACGTGCCGCATTCGCGGCACTCACTTCGGTAGCCTTCGATCAAGTTTAACGTGCCACATTCGCGGCACTCACTTCGGTAGCCTTCGGTCAAGTTTAACGTGCCGCATTGGTGGCAGTCACTTCGCGGCAGTCACTTCGGTAGTCTTCGGTCAAGTTTAACGTGCCGCATTCGCGGCACTCACTTCGGTAGTCTTCTGTCAAGTTTAACGTGCCACATTCGCGGCACTCACTTCGGTAGTCTTCGGTCAAGTTTAACGTGCCTTCGCGGCACTCACTTCGGTAGTCTTCGGTCAAGTTTAACGATCAATTATTTCCAAGTCGACAAACGCTCATCGGTCTAATAGAAATGGAAAATGGTCTGTTTACTAGGATGGTATTTACAATGTTTAAGAAGACGATAGTTTTTAAAATGTTTCCTCCGAGGTCGCCTGAAAATGATGATCAATACTCTATGACCTCAGTCACCACACAATATGACTCTGGAACTGGCACGCCTCCATACGACTATCCAAGCTTGCCTCTTTATTGATATGCACGCGTATAAGAACTTCGCTATTGATGTAGGCAAACTATTCTGCTTTAAAATAGCATCGAAATAAGTATAAAAATCGAACAGGAAATGCAGCTTTCACAGAACACAGTAACCCAAAACACACAAAACTGCAAACATGAATGGCAATGTTAATAAGGAATAAAGGCATATGACGTCATAAACACAAAAGTTGCTCCGTTTTCAAAATTAAATTCCCTAAGCCTCAGACATTGTATAACTATTACCTTTTATTTACACACTCTTAAAAAAATAGAATTTTTAAATTATAAACATAATGCTTGAAACTTTACTGAAAATTGCGGAGAGCTCATTTCCAGAGTATTAACAGGGTGATAATGCCCACGACCACATAGACTTTCGTGGCTTCGCCACTCACTTAATTAGAACTAGGCTTCCACACAGTTAATGCTCTGGCTGCCTCTGCCGTGGGTTTTCCACGGATTCTCCGGGTTTATTTCACATTAAGTCCTCGTTAATGCTGTTCATCCGCACCATCGATAATTATTTTGAATAAGCTGTAACTTTTCGTTATCGATATTTTATAAACCAAAAACGTTTATACATAGAGACGTGTTATGGCTACACAACTGCATGTATCATGAATCCAAGCTAAGTACATTATCATTGCACTTATCTTTGAATTTTTAAACATCACTTAACTAATGGTCATGTTGTTTTTGCAACTAATGCTGATCTAGATGCTGTTTGAATGGCGGGAAAAGCACATGAGCGATAGATCACGTGGCTTACCGATCTTATTCTCGGCTTTATGTCGGTGTGGAAGGAGGGGTATCGTGAATGATATGCAGATAGATCTACGTAAATGGTGAGTCATCTACATGTATTACTTCGCTGATCATTCTCGCCCTCGATCGATACTAGTATCATCTCTCGTGTTTGGCGCTTGTAATTATGGGGGGAAAAGTAGTCCGGTCAGGTGATTTGCATAATATAGCTAGAGACCAAATCCGAGGTTTTAGGACCCATCTAGACACGCCGGACAAAATCACCAAACTTTCCTCAAATGTGTGTTTTATAAATTCTATGTACTTTTAAAAGGGTCTCCAAAGGTTCTTGAATCCCTAAATGTATTAGGATTATATGCACACCGAATTACCGCACCGCGGATAAAGTCCTGAAAAATCAGGAGGGCACCTGCCGAATATCAGTGATGAATTTGAAAAATTCGAAATGACGTCAGTATGCTTCGCTGATTTAATACACACAGTCGTAAAATTATGAAAAGGTCCTATCCTATGTCGGAAGATGTCAACCTGACTATCTCGATTATCATTCTTATGCTATTTTGGAACTCTTGATACTCCCAATGAACAATATGTACGCATCAACCGCAACTGGAAGCAATATCACTCTTAATATATCACTGAACGATATGTACGTAACAATATCCCACTGAATGATATTTACCTTTCCACCGTCCCTAGTGTCATCACACACTGGCAGTACCGAAAGAGAGAACAATGTTCACCACATGAGGCAATATCCCACTGAACGATCCACCACTTCTAAACATTGTTACGAACATCCGCTACTTGTATTCTGATTGTCGTTGATGTTTGTTTTTCCAGGAAACGTAAACCGGAAAACAGGAAAGACGGGTTTTACGACTGGCTTGTTACAGCTTACAAATTCGATTTGCTGGTTCCCACGCGTAAGTAATGTTTCCACGCGTAAGTAATGTGACATGGTTAAGGATACATGTGTTTAAAGCATTAATGTGTCGAATACATTATATTTATATACAATATACAAATCAATAAAGACTATGTTTATCTGTAGTTTTATTATATACCTATCGATAATTATTACAGAGTAACCTCATTTTCTGACAATGTAAACGAGTGTCGCTATTGGAGTTCTCTGATCCTCATCACTATCGTGCTAAAAATAGACCATTACGTCATGTGTATACAAACTAGTTTACTTTACGATTTTGGTAAGTTGTTTAATAAAAAAGATCTTTACCTGAGTAAATATTCTGGAAGTACTTCCTGTGAATATGCCGTATCTGGCATTTAGTCTCAAGAAAGATAAAAATATCGGACAGGGAAAGCAGCAAAAGTAATAAAAAATGCAAACGACATCACAAACACAAAAGGGTTGACAATAGAGCTACCGCCTTGGAACGGTCAGTGGCAACAAAGGCCACTGGGGTTTAACCCGGTTCTAGGGTGCACCAAACCTCACACTTACCCTACTGTCATCCAGTGTAATCCTGCAGATATGGCACGTCCACTAGAGGTGATACAAATGACCAGAGCATTTACTATAGTTATACTCTTATATTATATCACACATTTAGTAGTATATACATGAACAATTCCAGGCTATGGTAAGCCAATGTCGGACACGTTTCTTGCTGTGTTAGCCGACGATATCGAGCCAACTATGGAGTTCGCTAAAGTTTTGTCCCTGCCTCAGGGAACGGCGGCGGATGTTCTGTCCAACACCAAAGTATACACAACAAAAGGTCTCTTATCCATGAAGGTAGGTATGGTGACCGTCTGGTAGACGTACAGTTGTACGTATGCATAATTTAGAACTTGCTCATCCCTGCAAAAGAATTAAGCTGCGTCATCCACTATGATACTATTGATATGACCGGTGTTAGAAATATGTTTGAAATTCACATTCCGACAAACCTCTGGTTGTAAACACCATACATTATCATCATTTGGAAAATCATTTTCAGTATTGCGGTTTCTTACATCACCAAGGAAATTGGCAAAGGTATTGCCCCCGTTTTATGGTCATGGAACCATCTGCCGATCTAAATGTGTCACATTATCATTATAGCAAAGTGTCTGATTATACCAATGCATATATAGATCTAGCCCAATATGAAAAAAGAAACTTATTCTGAATATTTAAAATAATGATCATGCTCTTATATAAGAAAGTGTGATTTAAAAGAGAACGATTGTATTAGCTATGTACACTACATGTTTAAAATGTTTTATGACTGGAGATTTGCCTTTTTTGGGGGAGCTGCAACTTTATGTTATGTCTTAAAGTCTCCGACTTCATGAAAGCCGTGTGCATTACATGTACTTTGAATGTCTACTTGTAGATCATCAAATTTTAATAGTTTTGATTGGTGTTCTTTAATGTATACTTTGTGTTTCTAAACTACCCGAACGAAAACGCTGTTCTCCTTTTGTTAATGAAATCATTTATAATCAGAATTTAAGAAAAGTAACACAAAAAAGGTATGAAAGGAGAAATTAGGAAATCGCCATATACGATAAATACAAAAAATATTACAGCCTCCGTTTGACTGAGACTGTTCATGAACGGTAGTGAAAAGTGCTCGCTACCGTTCACGCCCTTTAGTCCCATCTTGGAATATATACGATAGCAGGGGCACAATGCAAATGCTTTACAAAAACTGCTATCGAAGGGATTTACCTTTGGCATTGGCGACATGTGTATTTATATTTTACTTTCTTATTTTAATAAACATATTTGCCTTTACGATCACTAAAGAAACATAAGAATACTTATGCGAACGCCGTTGTGTACATCATTATAAGAGAAAGAATAAAATATTACTGATTTAATCACACTTTTTGACAAGATAAATATACATATAAATATATAAAATTATAATACATTATGTTGTTTTAATTACTTTATACGCCCAAGCAACCATATACATATTCTGTTAGCTAGGCATAGAAGATTGGTTTCTTCTCTAACATATGGCGTATGATGTCAATGACAACAATACAGAACTTTGCTTTAACTTACATTCAGATGTTAGTCCTATTCCGGCAAGGTATTCCAGATGTGCTTAGGGCCCTAGAAACACTCCTACAATCACTGGCAAATGCCAAGCTGATCAAGCAGAGGAAATATGCTGTCATGACTACCAAAGCATGGTAAACTAATTAACATGTTTTCACTTTAAAAATTGCACCCGTATAAAATATATCACAATTTCGTTCTTACGAACCGAAATTCAATGCTTAAATACTCCGACCAATAAAGGCTCTAGGTATTGTTTAACCACCCATAGGATATGTTGTCTGCTTTTTAATTTAGTATTTTGACTGTTACTTGTGATTCGCAGGCTTTATAACCGCTGCTCCCAACTAAATTCCACTTTGTTTATTTCGCTCTTCGGAAAATAATATTTTATTAGATACTGGGACTATACGCCGCTGGACATGGAATAATGGCAGTAAATATGGCATGTCCACCGCCATATGCATGCCATCTTCGCGTTGGTTAAAATTCTGTTCAATTGATTTTATGAATATTGAGTTCTGCTCAACCCGGGGCTAGGGGGCGTGAACGGTAGAAAGCATATTTCACTACCGTTCATGAACAGTCTCGATCAAACCGAGACTGCAATATTTCGTATTTATCGTGTCCGGCAGTTTCCAAAGGTCCCCTATCATCAACTTTTATAGAGCACAATGGCGTTGCTTGTGCAGAGTGGCGGCGGTAAAACGTCTCCCCGTGCTTGCAATCAGGACTATTATTCATTCGATCTTTGGAGATCGCTGAGCGCGATACTTATATTTAGATATCGGTTGTACATTTTCAAATGTTTTTATTCTGTACTATTGATTTTATGAATATTGAGTTCTGCTCAACCCGGGGCTAGTGAGCGTGAACGGTAGCAAGCATATTTCACTACCATTCATGAACAGTCTCAATCAAACCGAGACTGCAATATTTCGTATTTATCGTGTTCGGCCGTTTCCAAAGGTCCACTATCATACTCTTTTTAAATATGTCCATTAAACGTGTATAAAATTCACTCGTTTTCCAAATTTCAGCCTTTTTCGAGGATAAAATTCGATACACTTTTACATGTTTAACAAACAAAACAAGTACGTCACACCAATGAACTTTAACTTGTAAGCTGTAGATACACCCCAATATATTAAGATACGCTCATTTCCCTTCTACGCCTTATCAAACAATAAGCCTTGAAACATTTAGAAACCTTCTTTATTGCATACGTATGCAACAGAAATGTAAATATTTCTAATTTTTAATTGTATGTAGGAGGTATATAATAAAAGGATCATTACTAGAGTAGCGTGTTCTGGAAGTTTGTATCACCTCTCGTAAGTAAATGCCAGCTCAAGTATTACACTCGAGTCTCCGCCTCTCGTTAGATCCTTCATCTGTCATTTACCTACTCGAGGCGATACAAACTTCCAGAACACGCTACTGTAGTAATAATCCTATTGTATCATTGAAAATGCGTAGACCTACTATATTGGAAAACAACTGAATGTTATACAATTATAATTATACTTCCCTTCGGAAGAAATATTCATACATTTAATAATTGTGAAATGATATTTGCATTAAAACCTATATGTAAAATTACAGTACACGAATCTCTGTTTTAGCAAGGCGGCAAAAGTGCCATATGTCATTATATGCATAATATGTTTTGCAGTATTGTTGAAAATATATTATAATACAAACTAGTAGTAGTAGTAGCAGTAGCAGTAGCAGTAGCAGAAGCAGTAGCAGTAGCAGTAGCAGTAGCAGAAGCAGAAGCAGCAGTAGTAGTAAACATGAACTCTGTTTATCATAGTAATAATATTATTTTAATTAATTTAACAAGTTGAAGCAGTATTGTTGAAATAATATTATAATACAAACTAGTAGTAGTAGTAGTAGTAGCAGCAGCAGTATCAGTAGCAGTAGCAGAAGCAGCAGCAGCAGCAGTAGTAGTAGTAAATATGAACTCTGTTTATCATATGTAATAGTATTATTTTAATTAATTTAACAGGTTGAAGCAGTATTGTTGAAATAATATTATAATACAAACTAGTAGTATTAATAGCAGCAGCAGCAGCAGCAGTAGCAGTAGCAGTAGCAGTAGCAGTAGCAGAAGCAGCAGTAGCAGTAGTAGTAGTAGCAGTAGCAGTAGCAGAAGCAGCAGTAGCAGCAGCAGTAGTAGTAGTAGTAGTAGTAGTAGTAGTAGTAAACATGAACTCTATTTATCATATGTAATAGTATTATTTTAATTAATTTAACAGGTTGAAGCGAGCCACGACGGACGAACCGTTGAAAATGGACATGGAGCAACTGATCTCAAGAATTGATACCGATTAAATTGTCAGTCGAATATTCCGCTTAACAGATAGTTATATCCCCTTACTCTTTAGTAACTTTTACTGAAAACAGACAAGTGCATTCATTGCCCAGAAAATGTATGCTCTCCATAAATTCGAATTAATTTGCTGCAGACTAGTCAGCTATTGAAGCTTTCTAGCAAGTTTCTAGCAAACTCAATTGCTTACGTAACTCAAGAGATTATAATCAAAACGAGTTTATTTATTGAGTGTATATGTTTGTGTTATGAAATGTTCAATAGTAATGTAAACTCATTTGTAATATATACATTGTATTAAAATTTGGTTCAGTTTAATTTGTATTATGAAATATATACTAACGGAAAAAAGAAACGCAACTCGAATTATATCATTTATATACTGCACACTTAATACCACGTATTTGTTTTTTTTAAAAGCTGTAACTAGTTAGAGAAAGGACAAAACTGTGTTGTTGCAGACTTTTAATCACAATAGACTTTATAACACAAAATTTATAAATATTAAGCTTTGAACATTGGAGCCATTTCGGTATTGTATTCAGTGTAACGATATTGCAACATTTTACATCCTATGTTTGAACCAAAGACGAGTTATATCAACATTGAAACTTGAAAGGTTTATCATTTGAAAGGTTTATCATTTGAAAGGTTTATCATTTGAAAGGTTTATCATTTGAAAGGTCTTGAAAGATTTATCATTTGAAAGGTTTATCATTTGAAATGTTAATCATTTGAAAGGTTTATCATTTGGTGTGTTATGTGTTGTTTTAGTCTTCTTTGTTTTACGAAAGGAAAGGTCTAATGTAGCCATATACATGTTCGATTGACAGCGACATGTTATACATACAATATACAGCGGAAATTACAGAGTTGCGTTTCTGTTTCCTTTGGACTAGTAAAATACTATTATAATAGATATTTACTCATTTGCATTAGACAAGTTCTTTTATTAAAGTTTGGTACTGTTTTTAAAAGAATATATACAATTAAAGAACAAATTTGCATCAATATATACACTAAACCAAATTCTAAGTATCAACCTAAGAATATGTCAATAACGTATTTTAAAACTTTTAAGTCAATGTGTTTTCTTAGAAATAAGTTATACAAAATAACACTTATACAATTGGGTATATAGGATTTTATTAAGTACTTCGAATTAGTGAAGCTTTCGATGTTCCTAATTCTAAAATATGCCAGTTAAAATTATTTTGACATCATGTTTTACTGGCATCACCACTACAAATGCGTTTGCAAAAGAAATTTTCAAAATATTTAATGATAACGCTGAATTACAGTTACTTGAATTTCAAACAATAGTCAATGTAAAGGGAGGTAATTTAAGATTATCAATATTTCATTTTTTTATAGACGGAAAATCTGCGATAAATGGGTCAAATGTTGTTGTTTTTTCTATTATTTCATACCAATTTTTAAGAATTTTATATCTTTAAGCGATCTTTGACTCATTTTATGTGTTTTATCAGTACATTTCATGTTTTCATATAAAGGGAGGGTAACTCTCAAAAGATGTAACAATTTAAACAAAAAATAAATCTTTTACAAACTGTTGGTCAAAACAAAATACTTATTATATATCTATTCTAAAATATATTTAAAATAAGAAAATTAGTTAAGATACAAAAGTTGATATTTAGCAATTTTGTTCTGTGTATACCATATACTTTAAAAATAAAAGTGTACTTTGTTATCAGTGTGGATAAATGTTTGTTTTTGTGTGTTGTTGTTGTTGTTGGTGGTGGTGGTTGTTGTTGTTTTGTTGTTGTTGTTGTTGTTGTTGTTGTTGTTGTTGTTGTTTTGGCTTTATATATTTATTAAGATGATATATACTATTTCAAAACTAATTTAAATAATCTAACCTTCAGATTGCTAGTAGATATACGCATATGCTCTTTCATTTTTTTTAAATAAACATGTTCGTGGCATAATAGTAAAGCAAGTACGAATTTGAAACTATTTAAACCTGAAAAAAGCAAAATGTGAAATTATTCGAGCATTACTAAATAGTAAATCAAATGTCAAATCCTTAAAATATCCAAACCATTACGTTTAAGTGTATATATTTGTGTTTTAATCGAATTATTGATTGATTACATTGTAGGCAGGTTTGTCTAATAGTGTGAGTGATCCTTTAAGAAACATTAAACTATAAACTAAAAAGAAAAAAAGAAGAAAAAAAAGAACAATTATTATAAAGTTTTGTTGTTGTTTCAAATTGCAAACGTTTCAAATTGTAAACACAATTTTCAAAACGATTGTACATAATGTAAAGGCAATTTCAAATGGATCGTACATAATCGACATGGTTCTTACCTATGTATATACTTATACATTAATTATATCTATTAGCTTTTTAGTTATACAAATATTACGAATATTAAAGTCTTCAACACGACTACAAGCTCTAGACAAAAATAAGTTGAGAAACATAGACCCCATAAGAAATAGCTCGGAGAACATCCCCATCTAAGTGGAGATAATTAACAATATCAAAATTCAAATCATATCTCTTGTCGTAGGTTTTACTAATTATTTCGTCGTTTTCATTGAGATGTAAATCAAGAAAAGAAGCGACTGTAACAGAAATGTTAGCTTTGTTGAGTTGAAATTCCTTAGGATAGATAGTATTAACCATAATAGAAAAGAAAGAATTGTCAATGTTCAAATGTCATCCAGATACCAAGAGGTGTAATTAAAGACCATTTTCAATTTCTTTTGTTTTCTTACTTATTTTTGATTCGGTGGTTCCACTACTCCGGCCGATAAAAGGCTCTGGGTATTGTTTAACCACTCATAGGATATGTTGTCTGCTTTTTATACGCATGCTTCATAACCGCTGCTACCAACTAAATTCCATTATGTTTATTTCGCTCTTCGGGGCATTTCATTTTATTAGATACTGGGACCATAAGCCGTACGGCATGGGGAAGACGTCAACTCCATGTCCACCGCCATATGCATGCCATCTTCGGGATGGTTAAAATTGTGTGCTGTTGATTTTATGAATATTGAGTTCTGCTCAACCCGGGGCTAGAGGGCGTGAGCGGTAGCTAGTATATTTCACTACCGCTCATGAACAGTCTCAATCAAACCGAGACTGTAATATTTCATATGTGTCGTGCTCGGCCGTTTCCAAAGGTCCATTATCATACTCTTTTCAATTACATCTGCCTGAGTGTCGGATGAAAGACTCATCATGAAATCTGATAATAATATAGCAGTACAAGAACAAATCTATGACAAGAGGTGCACAGTTCGTACCCATAGGGATACGAACAGTTCGTCTATAAACAGAAAAAAGCATCAAATAGGAAAATGAGTGCTTCACAAACTTCTTGGCAAATGCACATAGTGTAATTGTCTGAACTGGAGTAAGCAAAAATTATTTTATATTGTTACTGGCCAAAATGTAGTTCTTTCTCTAGCGAAAGTTTTTGAATGAGAGCAGTAAGTTTGTCTTTGATCAGGTGATGTGGTAAGGTTGTATATAGTGTTGAGAAGTCATAAGTACTTATAGATGAAACTTGACGTGTATTGCAAATGTTATCAAGAACGACTCCTGATTTTTAAATGATCAAAATAAATGAATCACAGAGTTGTCATAAGCTTTAGCACAATAATGTTTAACGGAATCTTTAACGGCAGTAAAAGTTGTGACTTATATAGGAAAGTAAAAGATGTTAAAATGAACTAGTGCTTTGCTAGTATATGGACACTTTTACTATGTTTATATTTTGTTTGTTCTATCTGTTTTTCTGACTTTAATAATGTAAACACGTCGCATTTGTGAAGAAAAAAAATGTTTTAAAGTTGTAATTATTATGTTATGTATCAATAAAGAATGACAGTCTATGTATTCTATCTTTATTGAATCATATAGATGTATGCAGTAAGAATGCTATCATTGTAATGTTATCAAAGTGGACAGCAGGGGCTTTCCAAGATAAGGGAGGAACCAAGAGGCGGGGCTTATCAGTCAGTACATAAATTCAAAAGACATATGTTTACATCTCTCTCCTGAGGAAACAAGGCATATAATATATCAAATAGTTCCAGGAAGCAGAATGACATTAATAAACAATAGAGCGTTGTCAGTTTAAAAGATCACGGGAATAGCACCTTCTTATCACTTCCTGGTAATCCTTTAAATAGCTATTCACACTTCTATGGTTAGTTAGTTTACACCATTAACGATGTTCTCACATTCAAGTTGATTAGTACCACTTCCTGAGATAAACATTGTCCATGAAATGCTGATGAAATATTATCTCTCATGTGGCTTGTGCTAGCCTGCTGAGCTGATTGATGATAATTATAATGTACTTGTCAGTTTCACATTGACTCAGTTACTTTCTGTTTAACTGCCCTTCCCGACGAATGTGGGCGTGGGTTCAGATCCCACTTCTGACACCATGTTATGTTATGTATCAATATACAAGAATGACAGTCTATGTATTCTATCTTTATTGAATCATATAGATGAATGCAGTAAGAATGCTATCATTAGAATGTTATCAAAGTGGACAGCAGGGGCTTTCCACGATAAGGGAGGAACCAAGAGGCGGGGCTTATCAGTCAGTACATAAATTCAATAGACATATTGTAAGAGTAATAAAGCTGTAATACGTACCGTTGGAACAGCGACGTTGCCAACAGTTCACGCTTTTATAGCAACTTGTCTTGTTGTGCCCTCAATGGTTTATTCTCTTGTTGCTCTGGCTTTTACCAAGTCATTGAGTACCTTCTTTGTGGCTTTCTAGGCTATTGTTATTTTGTATTTATATATACAGGAGCATCTTTGCGTTTTACTTATATTGCCTATTAATGCTGCCTTGTTGGTTAGAGAATACTTCATGGCGGGGATTTCTTTATTTACACTGTCCCGTTTTATTGAGTTGACAGTAGGGTAAGTGTGAGGTCTGGTGCACCCTAGAACCGGTTTAAACCCCCAGCGGCCTTTTTTGTCACTGACCGTTCCAATGCGGTAGCCCTATTGTCAACTCTTTTATGTTTGTGATATTTTATTTGGCCTTTTATTCATCTTTACATTTGTTCTTTGTTTCTGTGTGTGTGTGTGTTTGTGGCTGACTGTCGTCCTTGAATGCTGCTTTTCCTGTTCGATTTTTATATCTATATTTACAGCAATTAGCGCGAGAACGTCAAGACGAAGTTAATGTCATACAAACAAAACAAGTTCATCAGACCAATTCCAGAAGTAAATGTTTTTTTCATTGGACATTAAAATGCAACACACTAAAGTGGTTCGTTTAAGGGCAGTACAATAGAAATGTAAATATTTGACAATGCAGATGTCTCCTGTGTAATTTTAGTTCATGGACTTATTCAATATGAGATTTGTAAACATCGTTGAAACAGACATTTACTTAAGTGTTTTAATTATTTTAGGTATTGATAATATAATACCTCTGATATCACAAGTCCCATTTTTAATAAATAGTGCAGTTTACATGAAGCAAAATCGGAAGTGATTAAAACTACAAGCAAATAAACAAGAGGCCCACTGACCATGTCTCAAATTGCTCTCATGCTCCCAAGGAACAACAACAACAACAACTGCATTATATAGAGATTATTTAACTGCTGGGATCGATTATAGGGAAATCCTTCACGAGATGGTAGACGTTAGGTTCTTTTCACGAACGATCGTAAGCGAGTGAGTGAAAAACAACACACGCCTACCATCAAGTGAAGGATTTCCATATAATCGGTCACAAAAGTTAAATAATCTATTTATTACATTTTTAGTCAGATAATGTATAATTTTAATCAGAATTATTCGCTTTATTTAGCGTTATCGGCGGATGACGTCGACGTCACCAACACGTTATTGACGTCATAACTCAACGTCGCAGTTAGTTATTAATATTTAGCGATTATGAATATTCTTTCACTGAGAAATCCCAATTTTTCACCCATAAAAATGTAATAAATAAATATATGTAAAACTGTGACCCCATCCCCCACTCCCCACTCCACCGGAGAGTGGCCATGTGGCCATATTTGACCTTATTGTCACCATTTGAACAAACTAGATAGTGGGTCATATGCTTATACCCTATCCTTTTGCAACGTACTGTAAGTTTAGTGGTTACAGATATCTACAGTTCGCCACTATGCTTTCCACTTTGATTGTGCGATGACGTCTACCTAAATCCTCAAAGGACAATATCGTTTGATGCTTGTCTTAAATCTTGTCTTGTCGTACCCTTAACGGTTTGTTCTCTGACTTCTGCCAAGTCATTGAGTACTTCCTTTGCGGCTTTATATGCATTTGTTTTTTATATGCATATATACATGATTATTTATGTGTTTTACATATATTGCATATTAATGATGCATTGTTTGTTAGCGAATTTAACCTGGCGGTGATATCTTCATTTACACTGTCCCGTTTTATTGGGATGACAATAAAGAGTGAGGTTTGGTGTACCTAGAACCTGGTTTAAATCTGACCTTTACAAGGCACTATTGTCAACCCTTTCATGTTTGTGATTGCGTTTAGTTCAAATTTGTAATTGTTGTTTCGTTTCCATGCGTGCTTTTGGTAGACTGTGGTCCTGAAATGCTACATTTCCAGTTCGACGTGTATAATTATACACTCTTTATGATACATGCACAATATTAGACATTCAGCTTTTGTAGTTTCAGAGGCGATTTTAATGGTTTTCCTCTATAAGTCACAATGTTACAGTGTGACTCCCAGGATCGGACAAAACTTAAAACCGGTTCACTTAAATCTAATGCTGTATGCAAGTATTAAGACCGAGCTATCTAATGTAGTTTCAGAGACGATTTTTATAGACTCTCCTATAGTACTCTTGTAAAAGTGTGACCCCCTGGATCGGGCCACATTTGACCTCAGGGTCTCCATTTGAAAGATTTTCCTATATGACTATGTAAATATATGACCTCTGAGGCGAGGCCAAATATGACCACAGGGTCACCATTTTAACAAACTTGGTAGCGGATCATAAGCTTATAAACCTCCTGCTATTAGTTTCAGAAAAGAAGATTTTTTTCCAAAGATTTCCTATATAGCTCTATGTAAAACTGGTATCGCCGGGGCTGGACCATATTTGATGCCAGGGTAAATATTTAAAAAATACTTGGTAGAGGGCCCTAAACGAAGATTCTTTAAAGAAACCTGATGTTTATTGAAAATGGGGCGATAACTCTAATAACAGGAAACAGCTACCGTGTTGGCACTGCTATCACAGATATTTTGTTTATTTTATATATAAGATATTCAATAACACTGTACCAGTAAAAATGTGTCCCTTGAGATGGTAACAAAAAGTGTATGGTTCATGTCCTATTGCTGCAGTATGAATACTATCAGTTAATGAAAGACAGAGAGGAAATATACAAGGCTCTAGACAAACTGGAAGAACTGACTGGAAGCGAATTAGAATATTGCACTGAGAAACATATCTAAAAAGCACTAATCGACCTAGAATAAATTCGCATCACCATGGGGTGGTACACGCTGGCTTTACAATAGTTCAGGTAGTCTTGGAAAACAAGACCGGAACATAACGCTGCAACCTCATGTTTATGTTGTTTACGTTAGATACGACACAGCAATCTGCAAAGTGGGATTATAGGCAACAAACAGCAGCAATATACTATATAATATACTGTATGATATACTATATATTAAAGAGACGCATGGCACTCTGTCCAGACATCAAAACAAACATGACAAGTACAAAAATGTATTTTGTTCTTCCAAACCCACCTATTTTATATCTAAATTTTTTAAAATGTTTTCAGTTGTTTTTTATTAAGAAGGATGTTGCACTTTTATCGTGTAAATTTTATTTAAAACGGGCTCTAAACCACTTGGAATAGGATGAATATTATTAAATATACAGGATATGACCAATTGAAAATTGGCAAAATAACGTAAATGGAGGCGGCCATTTTGGAATGATGACATCATCAAATCATTCCACCATATATGACACTGCTTGGTGACATCATTCCAAGATGGCAACCTGGTCTCCATTTATGTTTCTACGTAATTTTTGTAATAGGTCATATCTCCTTTATTTGATATACTTTTGGTAATTCTTTTACCATTTTCTAAGTTGTTTTAACCTTTTTTAAATAAATACTTACACGAGATTAAACAACAATGTGGTTTAAGCTAGTTTTTAACAAAATTCACAATAGGGTCTGTGGACGCTTTACTTGCTAACAATGGCTCTTATTAAAGTTGAGAGTCGATGGGATGACGATGGGGTGTCAGATATGGCTGGCTTTTACTACTACTAGAAGTTTGTATTTTGGCTATTACTACTATTAGAAGTTTGTATTTGTGCTCGCCCTATGGCACACGGCCTTTTTGTGAGCGCATTTCTAGGTAGTTTATTTTATTTATTCATTAATTATAATTATTCTAAGGAGATTACTTTAACGTTATCATATTTCAAGAAATGACATGAACAAAGCAGACACTTTAATATATGCCCAAGGAAGATTATGGGGTTCACCAGTTTTTGTTTTTTTTAAATAATTTACATCAAATGGCCAGGCCATCGAAAAAGGGTACCAGCTGGGAGCATGGGTCATGGGTGTGTGAACTATCAAAATAGTCTCTAGTAAATTAAAAATGTTCTAATTATTTATGTACATTATCCATATTTTGTCTGATCATTGCTCCCATGTTTAATTTATTGAAATGCTTAAAATATATTGCATATCTTATTATAAAAAATGATAAAAATACCCATTGCGGTTTGTCAGGCACCCTTCCTCAGCATCCGAATACCGTCTAGAGACCTTCGTCTGAGGAAGGGTGTTTGTCCACACAGAGCCACGTGGAGGCCACACTGGGGAGGGCAATGATCAAAGATATACATTGATATTATGTGATATAGTGGAAGAGAAGTCTGCTCTAATAATGAATGACTGCATGAACGTGAAGTTGGCAGTAGCAGTAGCAGCAGTAGCAGTAATTACTGCCAGCAGTAGTAGCAGTAGCAGTAGATACTGCCAGCAGTAGCAGCAGTAGCAGTAGTTACTGCCAGCAGTAGCAGCAGTAGCAGTAGTTACTGCCAGCAGTAGTAGCAGTAGCAGTATATACTGCCAGCAGTAGTAGCAGTAGCAGTAGTTACTGCCAGCAGTAGCAGCAGTAGCAGCAGTAGCAGTAGCAGTATAGCATCATCTCAATGGGTATTTTCATCGCAAGTGTTTTCTTTGCGTTGATATATGATATTTCTTTGCGCAAGTATGTTGTTTCTACTTTCCCACCATCATGTTTAGCAGACAAATCCTTTCGCATCTTTCGCAACCATCATATGTTTGCTACTGCTATTGCTACAGCTACTGCTACTGCCAGCAGTAGCAGTAGTAGAGTCAATATCATTTTAATTACGACGATATATGATCATCGATATATTATATGATGTTTTCTTTGCGCAAGTGTGTTGTTTCTACTTTCCCACAATCATGTTTAACAGACAACCCCTTTCGCAACCATCATATGTTTGCTACTGCTATTGCTACTGCTATTGCTACTGCTACTGCTAACTACTGCCAGCAGTAGCTACTGCCATCAGTAGCACCAGTAGCAGTAGATACTGCCAGCAGTAGCACCAGTAGAGTCAATAGTCATCGTAATTATGACGATATATGTTTTCTTAAGGCAAGTATGTTGTTTCTACTTTCCCACCATCATGTTTAACAGACAACCCCTTTCGTAACCATCATATGTTTGCTACTGCTATTGCTACTGCTACTGCTACTGCTAACTACTGCCAGCAGTAGCAGCAGTAGCAGCAGTAGCAGTAGCTACTGCCAGCAGTAGCAGTAGGTAGTAGAGCACCATCTCAATAGATATACTCATCGCAAGTATATAAGTTCAATTTTCAACCACCATCATGTTTTAAATCACAACCGTTTCGCCAATCGTAAGTATATACTATTATATCTGTTTCCCTACCGTTAATGCTGTGACTTTTTAGTTACTGCTAGCAGTAGGAGCAGTAGCAGTAAATCAGTAGCAGTAGAAGTATATACTTCTAGCAGTAGACGCAGTAGAGCAGTAGAAGCACTACCATCAACATCTATTGTTGTTTCTACTTTCCATTTCTAACCATCATAGACAACCTCTTTCGCACTTCATTCTCAACCGTTACAGTTGAAACTTATTAAACAAAAATAGGTCTTGTTGTCGGATAACGAGTGTCGCCGGCGGGAAGATCAACCTCACAGACATGCGATCTCACGGGTTTTAAAAGCCCGATGGCCAACCTACTAATATCACCCGACTTGAGATTGTTTATCGCAGTTTTTGTTCTACTGCTGTAGTACAGAAGTGTGTACATCGGTACATTTGAAAATGCGTTTTCTGTCTGATTGCCGGCGGAAAAATCAACATCACAGACACGCTGGCGCAGCGTTTTTTTAAAGCCTTTTGGTAGTGCTACTAAAATCACACCATTTGAGACCGTTTATCACAATTTTGGTTCTACTGCTGAATGATTGAAAGTTCGAAAGTAGTCAAAAACACGTCTGGTCGTCGGATAACGAGTGTTGCCGGCGGGCAGATCAACACCATAGACACGCTGGCGCAGCGTTTTTTTAAAGCCTTTTAATAGTGCTACTAACATCACGCAATTTGAGACCGTTTATCACAATTTTGGTTCTACTGCTGTATGATTGAAAGTTCGAAAGTAGTCAAAACACGTCTGGTCGTCGGATAACGAGTGTTGCCGGCGGGAAATTAACCACATAAACACGCTGGCGCAGCGTTTTTTTAAAGCCTTTTGGTAGTGCTATTAAAATCACACCATTTGAGACCGTTTATCACAGTTTTGGTTCTACTGCTGTATGATTGAATGTTCGAAAGTAGTCAAACACGCGTCTGGTCGTCGGATAACGAGAGTTGCCAGCGGGCAGATCAACATCATAGACACGCTGGCGCAACGTTTTTTTAAAGCCTTTTGGTAGTGCTACTAAAATCACACCATTTCAGATTGTTTATCGCAGTTTTTGCTCCACTGCTGTAGTACTGAATTCTGTTCAGCGGTACATTTGAACATGCGTTTTCTGTCGGATAACGAGTGTTGCCGGCGGGCAGATCAACATCATAGACATGCTGGTGCAGTGTTTTTTTAAAGACTTTTGGTAGTGCTACTAAAATCAACCTATTTGAAATTCTTTATCAACGTTTTAGTTCTACTGCTGTGTTACTGAAGTTTGCACTGAAATAGACTAGAAATGGCGTTTTTGTCGGGTTTCGGGTGTTGCCGGCGGGCAGATCAATATCATAGACACGCTGGCGCAGCGTTTTTTTTAAAGCACTTTGGTAGTGCTACTAAAATCACACCATTTCAGACCGTTTATCACAGTTTTGGTTCTACTGTTGTATGATTGAAAGTTCGAAAGTAGTCAAAAACACGTCTGGTCGTCGGACAACGAGTTTTTACCGGCGGGCAGATCAACATCGTAGACACGCTGGCGCAGCGTTTTTTTAAAGCCTTTTGGTAGTGCTACTAAAATCACACCATTTGAGACCGTTTATCACAGTTTTAGTTCTACTGCTGTATGACTGAATGTTCGAAAGTAGTCAAACACGCGTCTGGTCGTCGGATAACGAGAGTTGCCCTCGGGCAGATCAACACCATAGACACGTTGGCGCAGCGTTTGTTTAAAGCCTTTTGGTAGTGCTACTAAAATCACACCATTTCAGATTGTCTATCGCAGTTTTTGTTCTACTGCTGTAGTACTGAAATTTGTACAGCGGTACATTTGAACGTGCGTTTTCTGTCGGATAACGAGTGTTGCCGGCGGGCAGATCAACATCAGAGACATGCTGGCGCAGTGTTTTTTAAAGCCTTTTGGTAGTGCTACTAAAATCACACCATTTGAGACCGTTTATTACAGTTTTGGTTCTACTGCTGTATGACTGAAATTTCGAAAGTAGTCAAAAACACGTCTGGTCGTCGGATAACAGTGTTGCCGGCTGGCAGATCAATATCATGGACACGCTGGCCCAGTTTTTTTAAAGCCTTATGGTAGTGCTACTAAAATCACACCATTTGAGATTGTTTATCGCAGTTTTTGTTCTACTGCTGTAGTACTGAAGTCTGTACAGCGGTACATTTGAACGTGCGTTTTCTTTCGGATAACGAGTGTTGCCGGCGGGCAGATCAACATCATAGATATGCTGGCGCAGTGTTTTTTAAAGCCTTTTGGTAGTGCTGCTAGAATCAACCTATTTGAAATTCTTTATCAACGTTTTAGTTCTACTGCTGTGTTACTAAAGTTTGCACTGAAATAGACTCGAAATGGCGTTTTTGTCGTGTTTCGGGTGTTGCCGGCGGGCAGATCAACATCATAGACACGCTGGCGCAGCGTTTTTTTCAAGCCTTTTGGTAGTGATACTAAAATCATACCAAATTGAGACCGTTTATCACAGTTTTGGTTCTACTGCTGTATGATTGAAAGTTCGAAAGTAGTCAAAAACACGTCTGGTCGTCGGATAACGAGAGTTGCCGGCGGGCAGATCAACATCATAGACACGCTGGTGCAGCGTTTTTTAAAGCCTTTTTTAACTTTACTATTTTTTTTCAGAGTACATTCACCTTAAAGGCAATATATGCTTATTAACACGTACATAAACTGAAACAGTTGACAAAGCACTCGGAAGCGTTACAACTTAAGATAATTATATTACGTAACAAATAAACTGAATAAAATTAAACTGTACACACTGTGCCGAATAAATAGTTGTATACTAATTACGCTGTATCTCCCACGCGCTGAAGAGCGTCTCCGTGGCCTAATAGTTAACGACGTTGCGTTGTAAATCTTCGCCTGCGGGTTCGAATCCCACTGTGAGCTCGACTTGTGAGGAAGTGTCGATTCTTACGGATGGCGGGAGGTGTACAGTACTGGTTCTACCCAGGAAAAATGGGTGGTCTGCCGCTACCACAAAAAATCGACCGTGATATATAACCTTACATGTATTGAAAAATGACGTAAAACACCATACAAACAAACAAACAAACCTAAACGCTGCGCCGACGCTAAGCATGACACAAGAAGTGTGCAGATCCAAATGGTTTGTTTATAGCACAGGTAATGTTTTGTAAACACAAGCCATATATAATATATCATTAGAACTGGAGTTTTTAGTGGTAAATAAAAATACCTTACTTTTCAAAATCGGTTGAGAAATATATATTTTACAGGCAAAATGCAGCAGAAAATTATGAAATCTTAGATAACTTCAGTTTGCCCTAATATTTTACTATAAAACTTTCAAGGTGTCTTAATTTACATTTATCCAACACATTAAATCCGTTTTGGATAAAAACTCTATAAAAAAAAAAAAAAAATCAAAAATTTGATACAGCAGGATTTTGCATTGAACATGCCCTATCACAAACAATTTTCGCATGTGGATTTTTTTTTATTTACCACTTAAAATGTCTGTTTCACTGATATACATCTTATTTATGTCCTATTTGAATTGTGTCTTAAAGGTAAAAAAAAACTTTGGCTGAAACAAGCGCCCCGAACAATAGTCCAAAAACGGTCATATATCCTATAGAAACTGTTGAATTACAGTGACGAAGAAATATTATCATGTTCTCTTGATAAAAAAACAATCAGGCTATATATGGCTTAAATTCTCTTCAAAACTGCGTGACTAACTGCGGCCATAAGGTTCTTATTAGGCGCTAAAATAAAAATATCTAAGTCCAAAAAGGGTCATTAAGGCAGTTAAAATTATTGAATCCAAATTACGATTAAATATGATCAATCTTCACGTGATGTCAAACAATCCCATCAAAACTGAAATTGAATCTCTTCAACTTGAAACTGAAGTTCTAGCTGCGGCCACAAGTTTTTCTTATTAGGCCCTAACATGCTAAAGTCCGAAAAAAGGCCATAAGTGTGATCAAAATTGTAGTTCAAAATGATGATTGCATATGATCAAGTTCATATGATGGCAAACTATCCTACCGAACTAAAATGACTAGTTACAGCTATATGGTTCTTATTAGGCACTAACATTATAATCTAAGTAAAAAAAGGGTTCATTACCGCGGTAAATATTGGTGAATCAAAATGATGATTGAATATGATCATCTTCATATGAAGGCAAAAAATCCGGACAAATATGAATTGAATTCATTAAAAACTGAATGACATTAAGTTGCGGCCACGAAAGTGGTGGACGGATGACTGATGGACGGATGGACAATCACCTTATTTAGAAGTCCCTCTGCTTTTCCCGAAAAGCGGGAACAAAAAGCAATGCCTTCAAAGATGTGCTGTCTAGTACGGAGCCCCGCAGGTGACATGCAGAAAAAATAATGTAAAGCGTTCGCACGCTCTGCTACAGCGTGCGTGCGAACACTCTAGCTACAGCGCGCGAACGCACGCACGCTGTAGCTAGAGCGTTCGCACGCTGTAGTAGAGCACAGCGTGCGTGCGTTCGCACGCTGTAGTAGAGCGTGCGACAGAAAGATAGTGAAATAATTACAAAGATCATGGTATTGAAGAAACTAACCCGCCAATAACGGCAAACACTACAAAACCGTTTACTAAAACTATCCAGGTGTTCAGGTCACATATTGAGGTATATTTGCCGATTAAAAGTATAGGTTCATTCAAGGGTTCTTAAATACTCGTGATTACATATGCGTAAAATGAATTATGAGTACTCTCAATTCGACGCTCCAGTTTTGGGGTTTATTCTGTCTGGTTAATATAGAGTTAAAGATTCTCAAAATATGTAAGGTATATATAGAGGATCTTACATGAGTACTCATCCATTATTGAACTTATTAAACGGGTTGGCAAAATGATATAATGCGAGGCTCTTCCCGAGCATTATATCATTTTTGCTAACGAGTTTAATAAATTCAATAATGATGAGAACGAATGTTAGATTCTATTTATTACATATCTTATAACTCACACTACGTTAGAAAACGTACATTAACGTGACGTCCATGACGTCATTAACGTTATGTTATACCACTAGTGGAATATCGAAAATATTGAACGGTGTTATTACACTCCCACACCACATGTTATGGGATAAATATATATATACACGCCTTTGTCATTAATATAGCTGAGCATCCAAAAATGAGAAAAAATTATCCAATAAAAATCACAGCACAGAAACGCAATGGCACCGTAGATCCGCACTGCACCACAAAGAAAGAGCAAATTAAATGTAGAATGCAATATGTGGACACATTTTCAGATTGCTTGAAGCTACACGGGTATTTTAAAATAAGTGATATAAAATGTCAATAATTAAAAAGTAAATATGTTTTATATCGTATTATTGTAAAAAGACCAGGGTGGGTACAGGTAGTGCTTTTCTGATTGGTTGACCGTTAGAGTGAACTAAAAGCATATTGTTTTACAGTTTACAGTTTATTTGCAAATTCTCAGTTTGTATACAAACAAAAACACGAGATCAAAATACACGTACACAGTCATATACATACGTGGCGGCTGTAAAAATCAATATCTTCTCCTTTTTTCCGTACATTTTCATAATATACTGAAAGAAATAAGGTTAGCACATAAATAACATGGTAAATCCCATTGAGCAGATTCAAGGATATGTGCTTCAGCCGCCATTAACAATATAATTAACATAATTAACAAGTATATGCAGGACATTATTTTTAAACGATATCTGCGAACAAAAGTAGCAACATGTTTTAATTTACCTGCTTTACAGAATTATAATTTCGTTCTTATTTCAATATAAAGGGAGATAATTTTAACATTTAAACTTTGGTTCGTAATTTCATTATATTGATAAGGTTGATGTTAGTTGTGTTTGCGGTTTTTATCACTCGGAACCCAGAATAGTTATTAAATAAAGTTTAACTCTATTCTTGATAATATTCTTATTTTTAATGTAAAAAAATGTGTTTTATATAAATGGGAGATAACTCTGATATTTACATTTGAATCACACGTAAGTGAAAAACAAGAACACCTTCTGACATGCAAAAGTTATCAAATGCTTCACATTATAAAATAAACATACAGTTTCTTTAAGCTAGATATGCAAAATACCGTGCTAAACTTATTTCTTTCAGTATATAATACATAGAAGACAGTACACTCTCACTATAGTAGTATTGTAGGTAAATAAACGATAATATGAAATAAACTGAATAATCTTATAATTAAATTGAATAATTTTATAACTTATTGATAATACAGGCCATTTTTAAAAACAATCGTTCGAATTAGTTGTAGAGCTCCTTAATGTACCTCTTTAAAGTAAAACGGGCAAGTGATGCGTGCATTTAGAGACCGGATTTCGTAGCTTAGCCATTGAATGGACATGCAGTAGTTGCACGTGCTTTAATAGCACGTAAATTGAGTTGTTTTGGCAGTTTACATTTTGGATGTTTGTGTTGGATGTATTTTCTATAGGATTTTACCGTTTAAAATTGAGGTACGTCTTTTTGTATTATGCCTCTGTTGTATTAATAGATCTCGGACATAAGAACAGATATTTTCCGAGATGTTATTGTTGACTTAGACTTTATAGAACTACAGGCATCACACACATTCAAAACACTGATGCAGACGTATTCCAGGAAAGTATCAAAGTACTTGATAAAAGCATTCTTAAGAAGGAGACATTCTATTTATACTATGCTTATTTAATGTGTAATATTCATTTTACCGTCAGATGTATTACAGCATTATTAATTTGATAACACTTTTGTATTTATATGTGAACCATATATTTATATTTTGTCACATATTTATCATTGACAGTGACTTATAGGTTCATTGGGCCGGGTGCTCTTTCATTTTATATATTCTGATGAGATAAAGAAACGCCTCATCGGGAATTTCCGCTATATATTGTATATACCGCACACTTAATGCCACATAATATTCCAAAGAAATCCCAAGATGTTTTGTAAAACAAAGTTGCAGTTGGTTAGAGAAAGAACACAACTGTGATGTTGTAGACGTTTTAACCACAGAACACTTTATAACAAGAAATTCATAAATATTGAAGTTCCTCTTTAAAAAATTGACTATTTTAGTACTGTATTTAACGTAAAGAGTTTGCAGAAATTTGCATCCTAAGTTTGCTCACATGCTTGAGTCAAACAGATACTCTGCCAATAATCAAACTTTGAAGAAATACTATTTGCTGTGTTTTGTGTTGTTTTAGTCTTTTTCCCGAAAATAAAGGTCTTACGTAGCCATGTACCATTCGATTAACAGCAGCATAGTGTACATACAATATATAGCGGAAATTCCCGATGAGGCGTTTCTTTATCTCGTCAGTATATGTACTTGTTTGTCACTTTATGCACATGTCACTATAATAAACGATTTACTTACTTACTTAACTTACTTACTTACAAGTACCACTAAGATTTAATGTTCAGGTAGAGATGTTTTTTAGAGTATTAAAAGCATATAATGAATCATCCGTGGTGAACGGGTCTGTTGCATTCATGCATGTTAGTGCTGCGTTTGCAGTTGCGGATCTGGTGTGGGATGGGGTTGGGTTACTATATCTTGATTTATATTTAACCTTAGATCGGTGATTCATTAATATTAGTATACACGATACTTTTCAGCCACTCTATTTAACATTCCCACGTACTCATGCACGTTAACATATCCCATATACACTCTTTCTCATTGTATTGCAGTCACTGTTTGAGCGATTTTTTTCTTCAGTTTTGATAACAACTATTTAATCCTTTCTGGATATTTTAGACTCATGTTTCTGCATGATCATACTGCATGATCATACGTGGAAATACCATCATTGATTGGTCAACTGTTGAGTGAACTGATTTTCGATGTAATCCTTTCTTAATCTTAACGTCTCTGATCATACTGCTGAAATACTCGGAAAGGGTCAGGTGTGTCTGTGTGGACTCGATCTATATAGTGAAACTGAGATGAAAATTTACTTACTAAAGGTATGTGATATTATTTTAGTGCCGTATTTATACACAAAAATGCATATGTCTTACTACTCATATAAAGGCAAAATATATGTTGATGGGCGGAGAAAGTTGAGTATATACATGCAGGTTTTACATAATTAGTTCTGCAAAAAATAAAATAAAAATTTGAATCACAAACGGTGGTTCCTATAATCTCTGGGCTCCCATGGAACCAAAAATTGTGATAGGGATTAAATGGCGCAATATTGAATTAGTAACCAATTCAGCATCAACATTATCACCTATTAATCCAGTATTATAATGACATTAAATCTGCTGGCATTAAAGCAATATTTGGAGATTTTAGCTCGACTATTCGAAGAATAAGAGAGCTTATGTAATCACGCCGGGGTCGGCGTCGGCGTCCCACATCAAGGTTTGCGTGTAAGCTGTGTTTACAAGTATGTATCTCTTACATTTCTTATCCGAGCACAATCAAATTTGGCCACGGGCTTTCTTATAGCATTATCTTAAGGGCTGCATAAGCAATTTTGGTTCCTGTAAACCATGGGCTCCCAAAGAACCCAAATTCTGATAGCCCATAAAATGTGTCCTATTTCACATCAAAATGTGCGTGTAAGCTGTGTTTACAAGTCTATATCTCTTACATTTCTTGTACTAGCTGAACTAAATTTGGGAATTGGTTTCCTTATAGTATGTTGTAAATGGTTGCATAAGTAATTATGCCTTCTGAAAATTCTGGGCTCCCATGGAACCCAAATTGTGAACATAAAATGTGCAATAAAGGCAGATCTAGGTTTGCATGTAAGCATGTATATATCTATAATTTTGGTTTGGGATTTCTTATAGCATTATGCATCTTATTTTCATACTTCACCCATATTGGGGCATGGACTCCATCCCCCCCCCCCCGCCCCCACCCCATATCCCCACTCCCCTCAACCCCCCATTCCCTCTCCATTCCCGTCTTTCTTTTTCTCTTTATATATTTCTGTGTTTTAGTAAGTTCTTACACATAGGTTCTTACACATATCTGTTTTTTCCCGTCCCCCCCCCACCCCCTCCGCTTCCCCCACCCCCACCCCACTCGAAACTTTTTTCTCCATATTTCTGTGTTGTTTTAGTCGATTCTTACACATAGCTTCTTAAAACATATATGTTGCCCAACCTCCACCCCTGCTTCCCTCCCCACTCGAAACTTTTTTTGTTTCTTTCATATTTCTGTGTTGTTTTAGTCAATTCTTACACATATATATATGTTGCCCCCACTGGATTATATTATTTTTTTTACATAATTCTGTGTGTTGTTTTGGTTCAACATAGCTATGCTCCAAACTTGCATATTTTTCTTCTTTTTTTTTTATTCTTTTTTTACATATTTCCGTGTTGTTTTTGTCAATTCTTACACATAGCTTCTTACACATATATGTTGCCCCTCCCCACCCCCCACCCACCGCCTCTCCTCACCCCGCCCCCCTCCCCCCTCTCCCCACACTCGAAACTCGATTTATTTTTTACATATTTCCTGTGTTGTTTTGGTAAATTCTTACACATAGCTATGTTGCCCCTCCCCCCACTCCCCACACCACCACACCCCACTCAAAACTGGAATATTTTTTGTTCCTTTTTTTTTTTTTACATATTTCTGTGTTTTGTTCAATTCTTACCTCATAGCTTCCTACATATATAGATTGCCCCTCCCCCACCCGCCGACCTCTCCTCCCCCCCACTCGTTACTCTATTATTTATTTTTTTACATATTTCTGTGTTGTTTTGTTTGGTCAATTGTTACACATATAGCTATGTTGCCCCCACCCAACACCACCACACCCCACTTAAAACTTGAATATTTTTCTTTCTTCTTTTCTTTTTTTTACATATTTCTGTGTTGTTTGTTCAATTCTTACTCATAGCTTCCTACACATATATGTTGCCCCCTACCTTTTTGACTTATTATAAAAGAGCCACGTGTGGATCCGTTGTGGTCAATAAAACCAAGATTTGATACCACTGCTTGACTCTTGCATGATCGTAAGAGGCGATTAAAAGGGTTTTTAAAGTTGAAGTTACAGGTTAATCTGCTTCTCCAGCGGGGATGAAGTTTCTGAATGTATGTCCCATAGTTTTACGTATCCGAAATGGCGCCAATTGAGCAGCTGTTACATCGCAAAACAATGATTTCTGTTCCAGATGCCGCCTGCAGTACGTTCGAGTCGTAACAAAGACAGGCAGGAAACGTTTTCATTTTTCATTTTCTGAACATAATTTTGTTAACATCATCGTGCCTTATTATTATTATTTGTGTATTGCATTAAACATGTTTATTTGTTAATGTATTGTACGTATATATGAATGCAAAACATCGCGTCCATTTAACTCGGGGAATGAATTCGTTCCGTTTCGATCACAGCTTAAGGTAATTAGTAACTTTCCTCTTGAGGTTCTACTGTTTGTACAATTCATACATAGTTATAGATTGATGGCATCACCTTTATTCCCTATACAATTAGGTCAATGTTACTCAACATTGACCTACCTTTTTGACTTATAACGCAAGAGTTCCGTGAGGTTTGGTGGGTGGGGGGAGTGGTGGGGTCGTGCGTGGGGCATGGGGGGGGGGCCAGGTTTTCATTTCAACCAATAACTGATACCACTGCTTGACTCTTGCATGATCGTTAAAGGTGATTAATAGAGTTTTACAAATAGGAGTTTTAGTAAGACGTGTTTCTCCAGCGGTTGTGAAGTTCTGAATCCATGTCTCATAGTTTTATGTCTTGGATCCAGAAAGTTCATATCCGTCATGGCACCATAACAATTATTTTATGTTGCGGTGCCGTAAAACACAATTTATAATTCAGCTGTTACATCGCAAACTATGATTTCTGTTCTAGATGCAGCCGCAGACGTTTGAGTCATCACAAAAACAGGTAGGAATTGTTTTCATTTTTCATTTTATAAACATTATTTTAGTTATCAACATAAGTATGTCTTATTATTTATTATGTTATGCATTAAACATGTTTATCTGTTAATGTATTGTACGTATATATATGCATGCAAACATCGCGTCCATTTTTCTATTGGAATGAATTCGGCTGTTTCGAATACAGCTTAAAGGTAATTAGTAACTTTCTTCTTTGGGTTAGACAGTTTGTACAATTCATACATAGTTATATATTGATGGTATCACTCTATTCCTATACAATTAGGTCAATGTTACCAACATGACCTACTTTTTTGACTTATAACGCGAGATTCCCGTGTGGTTCTGGGGTGGTCAGTCAGTTGAAGAAATGATACCACTGCTTGACTCTTGCATGATCGTAAGAGGCGATTAATAGCTAAGGTTTTACAAGTAGGAGTTTCAGTAAGATGTGTTTCTCCAATGGTTGTGAAGTTTCTGAATCCATGTCTCATAGTTTTATGTCTTGGATCCAGAAAGTTCATATCCGCCATGGCGCCATATCAACTATATAGTGTTGCGGTGCCGTAAAACGCAAGTTATAATTTAACTGTTACATCGCAAACTATGATTTCTGTTCTAGATGCAGCCACAGACCTTTGAGTCATCACACAAACGGGTAGGACATTTTTCATTTGTAATTATGTGAAAATAATTTTGTTAACATAATTATGTCTTATTATTTATTATGTAATGCATTAAACATGTTCATCTGTAAATGTATTGTACGTATATATATGCATGCAAACATCGCGTCCATTTTTCTCGTGGAATGAATTCGGCCGTTTCGATTACAGCTTAAAGGTAATTAGTAACTTTCTTCTTGGGTTAGACAGTTTGTACAATTCATACATAGTTATATATTGATGGCATAACTCTATTCCTATACAATTACGTCAATGTTACCAACATTGACCTACCTTTTTGTCTTATAACGCCATATTTCCGTGTGTTTCTGGGGTGGTCAGTCAGTTTAAGAATTGGTACCACTGACTGACTCTTGCATGATCGTGAGAGGCGATTAATAGCTAGGGTTTTACAAGTAGGAGTTTCAGTAAGATGTGTTTCTCCAATGGTTGTGAAGTTTCTGAATCCATGTCTCATAGTTTTGTCTTGGATCCAAAAAGTTCATATCCGCCATGGTGCCATATCAACTAGCTAGTGTTGCGGTGCCGTAAAACGCAAGTGATAATTCAACTGTTACATCGCAAACAATGATTTCTGTTCCAGATGCAGCCACAGACGGTTGAGTCATCACAATAACGGGTAGGAAATGTTTTCATTTTTCATTTTCTGAAATAATTTTGTTAACATCATCGTGCCTTATTATTATTATTTGTGTATTGCATTAAACATGTTTTTTCGTTAATGTATTGTACGTATATATGCATGCAAACATCGCGTCCATTTAACTCGGGGAATGAATTCGTCCGTTTCGATCACAGCTTAAAGGTAATTAGTAACTTTCCTCTTGAGGTTCTACTGTTTGTACAATTCATACATAGTTATAGATTGATGGCATCACTTTATTCCTATACAATTACCTTTTTGACTTATAACGCAAGAGTTCCGTGAGGTTTGGTGGGTGGGGGGAGGGTTGTGCGTGGGGTGTGGGGTGGGGGGGGGGGGGGTGGGGGGGAGGTTTTCATTACAATCAATAACTGATACCACTGATTGACTCTTGCATGATCGTAAAAGGTGATTAATAGAGTTTTACAAATAGGAGTTTCAGTAAGACGTGTTTCTCCAGCGGTTGTGAAGTTTCTGAATCCATGTCTCATAGTTTTATGTCTTGGATCCAGAAAGTTCATATCCGTCATGGCGCCATAACAATTATTTTGTGTTGCGGTGCCGTAAAACACAATTTATAATTCAGCTGTTACATCGCAAACTATGATTTCTGTTCTAGATGCAGCCATAGACGTTTGAGTCATCACAAAAATAGGTAGGAATTGTTTTCATTTTTCATTTTCTAAACATTATTTTTAGTTAACAACTTAAGTATGTCTTATTATTTATTATGTAATGCATTAAACATGTTCATCTGTAAATGTATTGTACGTATATATATGCATGCAAACATCGCGTCCATTTTTCTCGTGGAATGAAGTCGGCCGTTTCGATTACAGCTTAAAGGTAATTAGTAACTTTCTTCTTGGGTTAGACAGTTTGTACAATTCATACATAGTTATATATTGATGGCATAACCAACATTGACCTACCTTTTTGTCTTATAACGCCATATTTCCGTGTGGTTGTGGGGTGGTCAGTCAGTTTAAGAATTGGTACAACTGATTGACTCTTGCATGATCGTGAGAGGCGATTAATAGCTAGGGTTTTACAAGTAGGAGTTTCAGTAAGATGTGTTTCTCCAATGGTTGTGAAGTTTCTGAATCCATGTCTCATAGTTTTGTCTTGGATCCAAAAAGTTCATATCCGCCATGGTGCCATATCAACTAGCTAGTGTTGCGGTGCCGTAAAACGCAAGTGATAATTCAACTGTTACATCGCAAACTATGATTTCTGTTCCAGATGCAGCCACAGACGGTTGAGTCATCACAATAACGGGTAGGAAATGTTTTCATTTTTCATTTTCTGAACATAATTTTGTTAACATCATCGTGCCTTATTATTATTATTTGTGTATTGCATTAAACATGTTTATTCGTTAATGTATTGTACGTATATATGCATGCAAACATCGCGTCCATTTAACTGGGGGAATGAATTCGTCCGTTTCGATCACAGCTTAAAGGTAATTAGTAACTTTCCTCTTGAGGTTCTACTGTTTGTACAATTCATACATAGTTATAGATTGATGGCATCACTTTATTCCTATACAATTAGGTCAATGTTACCAACATTGACCTACCTTTTTGACTTATAACGCAAGAGTTCCGTGAGGTTTGGTGGGTGGGGGGAGGGGTGTGCGTGGTGGGGGGGGGGAGGTTTTCATTACAATCAATAACTGATACCACTGATTGACTCTTGCATGATCGTAAAAGGTGATTAATAGAGTTTTACAAATAGGAGTTTCAGTAAGATGTGTTTCTCCAATGGTTGTGAAGTTTCTGAATCCATGTCTCATAGTTTTATATCTTGGATCCAGAAAGTTCATATCCGTCATGGCACCATAACAATTATTTTGTGTTGCGGTGCCGTAAAACACAATTTATAATTCAGATGTAACATCGCAAACTATGATTTCTGTTCTAGATGCAGCCGCAGACGTTTGAGTCATCACAAAAACAGGTTGTTTTCATTTTTCATTTTATAAACATTATTTTAGTTATCAACATAAGTATGTCTTATTATTTATTATGTTATGCATTAAACATGTTTATCTGTTAATGTAGTGTACGTATATATATGCATGTAAACATCGCGTCCATTTTTCTCGTGGAATGAATTCGGCCGTTTCGATTACAGCTTAAATGTAATTAGTAACTTTCTTCTTGGGTTAGACAGCTTGTACAATTCAAACAAAGTTATATATTGATGGCATAACTCTATCCCTATACAATTACGTCAATGTTACCAACATTGACCTATCTTTTTGTCTTATAACGCCATATTTCCGTGTGGTTCTGGGTGGTCTGTCAGTTTAAGAATTGATACCACTGATTGACTCTTGCATGATTGTGAGAGGCGATTAATAGCTAGGGTTTTACAAGTAGGAGTTTCAGTAAGATGTGTTTCTCCAATGGTTGTGAAGTTTCTGAATCCATGTCTCATAGTTTTATATCTTGGATCCAGAAAGTTCATATCCGCCTTGGCGCCATATCAACTATCTTGTGTTGCGGTGCCGTAAAACGCAAGTTATAATTCAACTGTTACATCGCAAACTATGATTTCTGTTCTAGATGCAGCCACAGAAGTTTGAGTCATCACACAAACGGGTAGGAAATGATTTCATTTGTCATTTTCTGAAAATAATTTTGTTAACATAATTATGTCTTATTATTTATTATGTTATGCATTAAACATGTTCATCGGTTAATATATTGTACGTATATATATGCATGCAAACATCGCGTCCATTTTTCTCATGGAATGAATTCGGCCGTTTCGATTACAGCTTAAAGGTAATTAGTAACTTTCTTCTTGGGGTTAGACAGTTTGTACAATTCATACATAGTTATATATTGATGGCATCACTCTATTCCTATACAATTACGTCATCAATGTTACCAACATTGACCTACCTTTTTGACTTATAACGCAAGATTCCCTTGTGGTTCTGGTGGTGGGGGGGGGGGGGGGGGGGGTGCGGAATCACAACCATTGGAGAAACACATCTTACTGAAACTCCTACTTGTAAAACCCTAGCTATTAATCGCCTATCACGATCATGCAAGAGTCAAGCAGTGGTATCAATTCTTAAAACTGACTGACCCCATCACCCTCCCCCCCCCCTACCCCCTCCCCCCCCCCCCCCCCCCAAGCCACCTTCCTGATCGTGAGAGGCGATTAATAGCTAGGGTTTCACAAGTAGGAGTTTCGGTAAGATGTGTTTCTCCAATGGTTGTGAAGTTTCTAAATCCATGTCTCATAGTTTTGTCTTGGATCCAAAAAGTTCATATCCGCCATGGCGCCATATCTACTATCTTGTGTTGCGGTGCCGTAAAACGCAAGTTATAATTCAACTGTTACATCGCAAACTATGATTTCTGTTCCAGATGCAACCACAGACGGTTGAGTCATCACAATAACGGGTAGGAAATGTTTTCATTTTCTGAAAATAATTTTAACAACATTATTATGCCTTATTATTGATTGTGTTATGCATTAAACATGTCCATCTGCAGGGGCGTAGCGTGGCTAATTCCCAACGTACTCACGGGGCGGGTGCGGAGGTGGTAGCCACACTATTTTATATCATTTTAAAGGGTTTTTTATTCATTTTTTTACTCATTCATTTTCTGTTTTTACGTATATATGCGTGCATACAGCGCGTCCATTTTTCTCGTGGAATGCATTCGGCCGTTTCGATCACAACTTAAAGGTAATGAGTAACTTTCCTCTTGCGCTATCTAACTATTATGAGTTCTTGTACTCAGAGCAAAAAGTTTATCAGAGCATTTCAACTACATCTCGTATTCTCTTCATCAGCTGTTATACTGGTCATCACGTGCCGTAGAAGGTCACGTGACAACAGGAGAGAGTCGTTTACCGGAGGTTCCTCCAGGCCCTCGTCTCAGTTGAGAGATGGTTGCCGCTACTTGATAGCAATCGCCTCCTTTACGCGTCGTTTGATGTGCACATCCTCTGGGAGTAATTACCTTGGAGTTCTCCCGCTTGATGGAATGTCCAGTTTTCTCAAAATGTTCTTTTATAGCCCAGTTGGATCTTGTGGTATGTTCTTTGTCTGATTTCTAAAGATCTTCCCGCTGCACCAACATAATCACATTGAGTCACATTGTTCGCAGTTGATGTAATGCACCATGCCACGTTTCTTTAAGGGTAGGTTTTATCTTTTACATGTGTCAATAACTGTCTTAATGAATTAAAAGATTAGTGAAACATATTGAGATTGTATTTCTTGAAAACCATGTGCTGTATTTCTGATGTACCTCTCACATAGGGAAGTCTTCCTCTCTCCTCTCTCAATTCCCTTTCTTCTTCCCTATGTGAGATGGTCATCAGAAGTACTGCACAATGTTTTCAAGCCATACAATGTCAATACGTTTCACTAACCCTTTAATTCATTAAGACAGTAATTGACACATGTAAACGCTAAAACCGATTACTTAAAGAAATGTGGCTTGGTGTATTACATCAAATGCGAGCAATGTGACCCTATGATGTTGGTTAAACGGGAAGATCTTTAGATATCAGACTTAAAGAACACAGCACAAGATCCAACTCGGCTATAAAAGAACATTGTGAGAAAACTGGACTGAACATTCCATCAAGCCGCAGAACACCAAGGCAATTATTACTTCAGAGGATGTGTTAAAAGACACATAAAGGAGGCGATTGCTATCAAGAAGCGGCAGACGGTGGTCAATAAGATCAAGAATTGATACCACTGCTTGACTCTTGCATGATCGTAAGAGGCAATTAATAGGGTTTTACTAGTAGAAGTTTCAATAAAATGCGTTTCTCCAGCGGTTGTGAAGTTTCTGAATCCATGTCTCATACTTTTATGTCTTGGATCCAGAAAGTTCATATCCGTCGTGGCGTCATATCAACTATCGTGAGTTGCGGTGCCGTAAAACCCAAGTTATAATTCAACTGTTACATCGCAAACTATTATTTATGTTCTAGATGCGGCAACAGACGTTCGAGTCGAAACAAAAACAGGTAGGAAATATTTTCGTTTTTGTGTCGCCATTTCGAAGAAAATGCGATACATAGGGATCACTTTGTCGTTCGTCCGTCCGTCCGTCAGTCTGTCAGTCCGTCAGTCCTTTATTTATATTACATATATGCTGGAAACCTTTATTTATGTTACAGAGACGCTGGAAACCTTTATTTATGTTACAGAGATGCTTGAACACTGTATTTATGTTAAAATAATGCTGGAAACCTTTATTTATATTACATAGATGCTAGAAACCTTTATGTTACACAAATGCTGGAACCCTTAATTTATGTTACAGAGATGGTGGATACCTTTATTTATGTTACAGAGATGCTGGAAACCTTTATATATGTTACACAAATGTACTGGAACGCTTTATTAATGTTACAGAGATGCTGGAAACCTTTATTTATGATACAGAGATGCTGGAAAACTTTATTTATGTTACATAGATGCTGGAAAACTTTATTTATGTTACAGAAATGCTGGAACCCTTTATTTATGTTACAGAGATGCTGGAAACCTTTATTTATGTTACAGAGATGCTGGAAACCTTTATTTATGTTACAGAGATGCTGGAAACCTTTATTTATGTTACGGAGATGCTAGAAAACTTTATTTATGTTACACAAATGCTGGAAACCTTTATTTATGTTACAGAGATGCTGGAAACCTTTATTTATGTTACAGAGATGCTGGAAACATTTATTTATGTTATAGAGATGCTGGAAACCTTTATTTATGTTACAGAGATGCTGGAAACCTTTATTTTATGTTACAGAGATGCTGGAATCCTTTATTTATGTTACAGAGATGCTGGAAAACTTTATTTATGTTACACAAATGCTGGAACCCTTTATTTATGTTACAGAGATGCTGGAAACCTTTATTTATGTAACAGAGATGCTGGAAACCTTTATTTATGTTACATAGATGCTGGAAAACTTTATTTATGTTAGAGATGTTGGAACCCTTTATTTATGTTACAGAGATGCTGGAAACCTTTATTTTTATGTTACAGAGATGCTGGAATCCTTTATTTATGTTTCAGAGATGCTTGAAAGCTTTATTTATGTTACACAAATGCTGGAACCCTTTATTTATGTTACAGAGATGCTGGAACCCTTTATTTATGTTACAGAGATGCTGGAACCCTTTATTTATGTTCCATAGATGCTGGAAACCTTTATTTATGTTACAGAGATGCTGGAAACCTTTATTCATGTTACAGAGATGCTGGAAACCTTTATTTATGTTACAGAGATGCTGGAACACTTTATTTATGTTACACTAATGTCGGAACGCTTTATTTATGTTGCAGAGATGCTGGAAAACTTTAATGATGTTACAGAGATGCTGGAAACCTTTATTTATGTTACATAGATGCTGGAAAACTTTATTTATGTTACAGAGATGCTGGAACCCTAATTTTATGTTAATATTCTGGAACCCTTTATTTATGTTACACCAATGTTGGAACCCTTATTTATGTTACAGAGATGCTGGAAACCTTTATTTATGTTACAGTAATGCTGGAAACCTTTATGTATGTTACATAGATGCCGGAAACCTTTATGATACACAAATGCTGGAACCCTTTATTTATGTTACATAGATGCTGGAAACGTTTATTTATGTTACAGAGATGCTGGAACACTTTATTTATGTTACACAGATACTGGAAACCTTTATTTATGTTACAATAATGTTGGAACCCTTTATTTATGTTACAGAGATGCTGGAACCCTTAATTTATGTTACAAAGATGCTGGAAACCTTTATTTATGTTACAATAATGTTGGAAACCTTTATTTCTGTTACAGAGTTGCTGGAAACCTTTATTCATGTTACAGAGATGCTGAAAACCTTTATTTATGTTGCAGAGATGCTGGAAACGTTTATTTATGTTACAGTAATGACGAAAACCTTTATTTAAGTTACATAGATGCTGGAAAAATGTTACACAAATGCTGGAACTCTTTATTTATGTTACATTTATGCTGGAAACCTTTATTTATGTTACAGAGATGCTGGCAACCTTTATTTATGTTGCATAGATGCTGGAAAACTTTATTTATGTTACAGAGATGCTGGAACACTAATTTTATGTTACAGAGATGCTGGAACCCTTTATTTATGTTACACCAATGTTGCAACCCTTATTTATGTTACAGAGATGCTGGAAACCTTTATTTATGTTACAGAGATGCTGGAAACCTTTATTTATGTTACAGTAATGCTGGAAACCTTTATTTATGTTACATAGATGCCGGAAACCTTTATGATACACAAATGCTGGAACCCTTTATTTATGTCACAGAGATGCTGAAGACCTTTATTTATGTTACAGAGATGCCGGAAACCTTTATTTATGTTACAGTAACGCTGGAAACCTTTATTTATGTTACAGAGATGCTGGAATTCTTAATTTATGTTACAGAGATGCTGGAAGCCTTTATTTATGTTACAGAGATTCTGGAAACCTTTATTTATGTTACACAAATGCTGGAACCCTTTATTTATGTTGCACATATATGTTACAGAGATAACTCTTCTTTCCTGATTGCAGATGCGATCAAATCCACCAGAGGAAAAGTTGATCTGGGTGACTGAAGTTACAACAACCCACCTCCAGCAGACTTCACCTCAGGTAGACTTCTAGACTATACTGTTTACTATGAAAATGTTGCTATAACATGTGATCTCTTCTTTTCTGATTACAGAAACGATCAAATCCACCAGAGGAAAAGTTGTTTTGGCTGAATATGAAGTTGCAACCACCAAGCTGCTGCAGACGACACACCAGGTAGACTACTATACTATACTGTTCACTATGAAAATGTCGCTAAAACATTAAATGTCTTCTTTTCTGATTACAGATGCAAACAAATCCACGGGAGGAACAGTTGTTCTGGCTGACTGTGAAGTTGCAACCACCAAACTGCTGCAGACGACTCATCAGGTAGACTACTAGACTGTTATAATTGCTATGAAAATGTTGCTAAAACATATTATAACTCTTCTATCCTGATGGCAGAAGCGATCAAATCCACCAGATGAAAAGTTGTTCTGACTGACTGAAGGAAGTTGCAACAACCAATCTCCTGCAGACGTCAACTCAGGTAATCTTTTAGACTATACTGTTTCTTATGAAAATGTTGCTAAAGCATAATATCTCTTCTTTTATGATTGCATATGCGATCAAATCCACCAGAGGAAAAAGTGTTCTGGTTGACTTTGAAGCTGCAACAACCAACATACTGCAGACGACACAACATGTAGACTACTAGACTATATTCATTACAATGAAAATGTTGCTAAAACATGTAATGTCTGCATTTTCTTTTCTGAACATTTGCGATCAAATCCACCAGAGGAAAAGTTGCTCTAGCAGACTATGAAGTTGCAAAATCTGACCTGCTGCAGACGATACAACAGACTACTATACTAGACTATATTATTTACTATGAAAATATTGCTAAAACATGTGATCTCTTCTTTTATAATTACAGATGAGATCAAATCCACCGGAAGAATTGTTGTTCTTGCTAACTATGAAGTTGCAAACACCAAGCTGCTGCAGATGACACCTGGTAGACTACTATACTAGACTATACTTTTTATTATAAAAATGTTACTAAAACATGTAATATTTCTTCTTTTCTGATTGCAAATGCCCATCAAATCCACCAGAGGAAAAGTTGTTCTGGGTGACTGAAGTTGCAACAACCCACATCCTGCAGACGTCACCTCAGGTAGACTTCTAGACTATACTGTTTACTATGAAAATGTTGCTATAATATGTGATCTCTTCTTTTCTGATTACAGATGCGATAAAATCCACAAGAGGAAAAGTTGTTCTGGCTGACTTTGAAGTTGCAACCACCAAGCTGTTGCAGACGACACACCAGGTAGACTACTATACTAGACTATACTATTTACTATGAAAATGTTGCTAAAACATGAAATATCTCTTCTTCTCTGATTACAAATGCAATTAAATCCACTGGAGGAAAAGTTGTTCTGGCTGACTATGAAGTTGCAACTACCAATTTTTTGCATACGACACATCAGGTAGACTATTACACTATACTATTTACAATGAAAATGTTGCTAAAACATGTGATCTCTTCTTTTCTGATTACAGATGCGATCAAATCCACCGGAGGAAAAGATTATCTGGCTGACTATGAAGTTGCAACCACCAAGTTGCTGCAGACGACACATCAGGTAGACTTCTAGGCTATAGTATTTACAATGAAAATGTTGCTAAAGCATAATATCTTTTCTTTGATTGCATATGCGATCAAATCCACTAGAGGAAAATAAATTCTGGCAGACTATGAAGTTGCAACAACCGACCTGCTGCAGACGATACAACAGACTACTAGACTATATGTAATCTCTTCTTTTCTGATTACAGATGCGATCAAATCCACCGGAAGAAAAGTTGTTATTGCTGACTATCAAATTACAACCACCAAGCTGCTGCAGACGATACACCTGGTAGACTACTACCCTATACTTTTTATTATAATATTTTTGCTCAAACATATTATATCTCTTCTGTTCTGATCGCAGATGCAGTCAAATCCACCAGAGAAAACGTTGCTCTGATTGACTATCATTACAGATGCGTTAAAATCCACCAGAGCAAAAGTTGTTCTGGCTTACTATGAAGTTGCAACAACCATCCTCCTGCAGACGTCACCTCAGGTAGACTTCTATAACATGTGATCTCTTCTTTTCTGATTACATATGCGATAAAATCCACCGGAGCAAAAGTTGTTCTGGCTTACTATGAAGTTGCAACAACCATCCTCCTGCAGACGTCACCTCAGGTAGACTTCTAGACTATACTGTTTACTATGAAATTGTTGCTAAAACATGAAATATCTCTTTCTTTCTGATTACAGAGGCAATTAAATGCACCGGATGAAAAGTTATTCTGGCTATGAAGCTGCAACATCCAACCTACAATAGACGACACAAAAGGTGGACTACTTGACTCTAATATTTACAACGAAAATGTTGCTAAAACATGTGATCTCTTCTTTTCTAATTACAGATGCGATAAACTCCACCGAAGAAAAAGTCGTTCTTGCTGTCTATGAAGTTGCTACCATCAAACTGTTGCAGACGACACACCTGGTAGACTACTAGATTATGCTATTTATTATAAAAATGTTGCTATCACAGTTGAGATCAAGTCCACTAGAGGAAAAGTTGTTCTGGCTGACTTTGAAGTTGCAACAGCCAAATACTGCAGACAAGACATCAGGTAGACTACCAGACATTACACTCTTCTTTTCTGATTTAAGTAGCGATCAAATGCACCAGTGGAAACATTGTTCAGGCTGAATTTGATGTTGCAACCACCAAATGCAGCAGACGACACATCAGGTAGACTACTTGACTATATTATTTACAATGAAAATGTTGTTAAAGCATAATATCTCTTTTCTGATAACAGATGCGATCATATCCGCCAGAGGAAAATATATTCTGGCTGAAGTTGCAACAACCGACCTGTTGCAGACGAAACAACAGGTAGACTACTGGACTATATTATTTGCTTAGAAAATGTCGCAAAAACACATAATATCTCTTCTTTCCTGATTACAGATGCGGTACAATCCACCAGAGGAAAAATTGTTCTGGCTGACTATGAAGTTGCAACCTCCAGCCTGCTGCATACGACACATCAGGCTGACTATTAGACTATATTATTTTCAAGGAAAATGTTGCTAAAACGTGATCTCTTCTTTTCTGATAACAGATGCGATCGAATCCACCAGAGAAATAGTTGTTCTGGCTGACTATGAAATTGCAACATCCAACAGCTGCAGACGACACATCAGGTAGACAATTACACTATACTATTTACTATGAATATTTTGCTTAAACATGTTTTATCCCTTCTTTTCTGTTTACAGATACGTTCTAGTGCATGAGAGAAAACGTTATTCTGGCTGACAATGAAGTTGCAACCTCCAACTGCTGCAGACGACACATCAGGTAAACAATTAGACTATACTATTTGCTGTGAAAATGTTGCTAAAACATGTAATATCTCTTCTTTGATGATTGAAGCTGCTTTCCAATCCACCAGTGGAAACGTTGTTCTGGCTGAATTTGAAGTTGCATCCACCAAGCTGCTGCAGCTGCTGCAGATTTCACATCAGGTAGACTAATAGAATATACGATTTACTATGAAAATGTTACTTAAACATGTAATATCTCTATTTTTCTGACTACAGATGCGATCAAATCCAAAGGAGGAAAAGTTGTTCTGGCTGACTTTGAAGTTGCAACCACCAATCTGCTGCAGACGACACATCAGATGGAAAACTAGACTATACTAATTACTATGAAAATGTTACTTAAACATGTAATATCTCTATTTTTCTGACTACAGATGCGATCAAATCCAAAGGAGGAAAAGTTGTTCTGGCTGACAATGAAGTTGCACCCAGCAAGTTGCTGCAGACGACTGTCCAAATCAGGTAGACTACTAGACTATATTATTTACTACGAAATCCGTCAGAGGAAAAAATGTTCTGGATGACTATGAAGTTGCAACAATCAACCTGCTGCTGACGAAGCAACAGGTAGATTACTAAACTATATTATTTACTATGAAAATGTTACTAAAACATGTGATCTATTCTTTTCTGATTACAGATATACAGTTGCAACCACCAAGCTGCTGCAGACGAGGAACATCAGGTAGACTACTAGACTATATTATTTACAAGGAAAATGTTGCTAAAACATAATCTTTTCGTTCTGATGACAGATTCGATCAAATCCACCAGAGGAAAAGTTGTTCTGGCTGACAGAATTTGCAACAACCAACCTCCTGCGGCGTCACCTCATGTAGACTTCTAGACTATACTTTTTACTATGAAAATGTTTCTATAACATGTGATCTCTTCTTTTCTGATTACAGATGCGATAAAATCCACCAGAGCAAAAGTTGTTCTGGCTTACTATGAAGTTGCAACAACCATCCTCCTGCAGACGTCACCTCAGGTAGACTTCTAGACTATACTGTTTACTATGAAATTTTTGCTAAAACATGAAATATCTCTTTCTTTCTGATTACAGAGGCAATTAAATGCACCGGATGAAAAGTTGTTCTGGCTGACTATGAAGCTGCAACATCCAACCTGCAGTAGACGGCACAAAAGGTGGACTACTTGACTCTAATATTTACAACGAAAATGTTGCTATAACATGTGATCTCTTCTTTTCTAATTACAGATGCGATAAACTCCACCGGAGAAAAAGTTTTTCTTGCTGTCTATGAAGTTGCTACCATCAAACTGTTGCAGACGACACACCTGGTAGACCACTAGACTATGCCATTTATTATAAAAATGTTGCTATCACAGTTGAGATCAAGTCCACTAGAGGAAAAGTTGTTCTGGCTGGCTGACTTTGAAGTTGCAACAGCCAAATACTGCAGACAAGACATCAGGTAGACTACTAGACATTACACTCTTCTTTCCTGATTTAAGTTGCGATCAAATGCACCAGTCGAAACATTGTTAGACTATTAGTCTACTCAGGTAGACTAATAGACTATATTATTTACAATGAAAATGTTAAAGCATAATATCTCTTTTCTGATTGCAGATGCGATAATATCTGCCAGAGGAAAATATATTCTATCTGAAAGTGCAACAACCATCCTGTTGCAGACGAAACAACAGGTAGACTACAGGACTATATTATTTGCTTAGAAAATGTCGCAAAAACACATAATATCTCTTCTTTCCTGATTACAGATGCGGTACAATCCACCGGAGGAAAAATTGTTCTGGCTGACTATGAAGATGCAACCTCCAGCCTGCTGCATACGACACATCAGGCTGACTATTAGACTATATTATTTACAAGGAAAATGTTGCTAAAACGTGATCTCTTCTTTTCTGATAACAGATGCGATCGAATCCACCAGAGAAATAGTTGTTCTGGCTGACTATGAAGTTGCAACCTCCAACTGCTGCAGACGACACATCAGGTAGACAATTAGACTATACTATTTACTATGAATATTTTGCTTAAACATGTTTTATCCCTTCTTTTCTGTATACAGATAAGTTCTAGTACACGAGAAAAAAAGTTATTCTGGCTGACTATGAAGGTGCAACCACCAACTGCTGCAGACGACACGACACATCAGGTAAACTTCTAGACTATACTGTTTACTATGAAAATGTTTCTATATCATGTGATCTCTTTTCTGATAACAGATGCGATCGAATTCACCAGAGAAATAGTTTTTCTGGCTGACTATGAAGTTGCAACCTCCAACTGCTGCAGACGACACATCAGGTAAACAATTAGACTATACTATTTGCTATGAAAATGTTGCTAAAACATGTAATATCTCTTCTTTGATGATTGAAGCTGCTTTCCAATCCACCAGTGGAAACGTTGTTCTGGCTGAATTTGAAGTTGCATCCACCAAGCTGGTGCAGACGACACATCAGGTAGACTAATAGAATATACGATTTACTATGAAAATGTTACTTAAACATGTAATATCTCTATTTTTCTGACTACAGATGCGATCAAATCCAAATAAGGAAAAGTTGTTCTGGCTGACTATGAAGTTCCAACCACCAATCTGCTGCAGACGACACATCAGATGGACAACTAGACTATACTAATTACTATGAAAATTTTGCTTAAACATATGTTATCTCTTCTTTTTTGTTTACAATTGCGATCAAATCTAAAACTGGAAATTATGATCTGGCCGACTATGAAGTTGCATCCACCAAGTTGCTACAGACGACTGTCCACATCAGGTAGACTACTAGACTATATTATTTACTACGAAAAGCTTGCTAAAACATGTTATCTCTTCTTTTCTAATTACAGATTAGATCAAATCCACCGGAATAATAGTTGTTCTTGCTGACTATGAAGTTGCAAACACCAAGCTGCTGCAGATGACACCTGGTAGACTACTAGACTATACTTTTTATTATAAAAATGTTGCTAAGACATGTAATATCTCTTCTTTTCTGATTGCGAATGCCATCAAATACACCAGAGGAAAAGTTGTTCTGGGTGACTTCTAGACTATACTGTTTACTATGAAAATGTTGCTATAACATGTGATCTCTTCTTATCTGATTACAGATGCGATAAAATCCACAAGAGGAAAAGTTGTTCTGGCTGACTTTGAAGTTGCAACCACCAAGCTGTTGCAGACGGCACACCAGGTAGACTACTAGAATATACTATTTACTATGACAATGTTGCTAAAACATGAAATATCTCTTCTTCTCTGATTACAAATTCAATTAAATCCATTGGAGGAAAAGATGTTCTGGCTGACTATGAAGTTGCGACTACCAACTTGTTGCATACGACACATCAGGTAGACTATTACACTATACTATTTACAATGAAAATGTTGCTAAAACATGTGATCTCTTGTTTTCTGGTTACAGATGCGATCAAATCCACCGGAGGAAAAGATTATCTGGCTGACTATGAAGTTGCATACACCAAGCTGCTGCAGACGACACATCAGGTAGACTTCTAGACTATAGTATTTACAATGAAAATGTTGCTAAAGCATAATATCTTTTCTTTGATTGCATATGCGATCAAATCCACTAGAGGAAAAAAAATTCTGGCAGACTATGAAGTTACAACAACCAACCTGCTGCAGACGATACAACAGACTACTAGACTATATGTAATCTCTTCTTTTCTGATTACAGATGCGATCAAATCCACCGGAAGAAAAGTTGTTATTGCTATCAAATTGCAACCACCAAGCTGCTGCAGACGATACAACTGGTAGACTACTACACTGTCCTTTTTATTATAAAAATGTTGCTCAAATATATTATATCTCTTCTGTTCTGATCGCAGATGCCGTCAAATCCACCAGAGAAAACGTTGCTCTGCTTGACTATCATTACAGATGCGTTAACATCCACCAGAGGAAAAGTTGTTCTGGCTGACTATGAAGTTGCAACCACCAAGCTGCTGCAGACGACACACCAGGTAGACGACTACACTGTACTATTTACTATGAAAATGTTGCTAAAACATGTGATCTCTTCTTTTCTGATTAGATGCAATCAAATCCACCGGTGGAAAAGTTGCTCTGGCAGACTATGAAGTTGCAACAACCGACCTGCTGCAGACGATACAGCAGAATACTAGACTGTATTATTTACGAAAATGTTGCTAAAACATGTGATCTCTTCTTTTCTAATTACAGATGCGATCAAATCCACCAGAAGAATAGTTGTTCTTGCTGACTATGAAGTTGCAACCACCAAGCTGCTGCAGACGACACACCTGGTAGACTACTAGACTATACTTTTTATTATAAAAATGTTGCTAAAACATGTAATATCTCTTCTCTTCTTATCGTAGATGCCACCAAATCCACAAGAGGAAAAGTTTTTCTGACTGACTAGATTGTTGCAAAAGCCAAGATGCTGGAGACCACACATCAAGTAGACTACTATAAAAAATGATGCTAAAGCACATATTATCTCTTCATTTCTGATTGCAGATGCGATCAAATCCATCAGGGGATGCTAAAACATTTGCCATCTCTTCTTTTCAGATTGCAGATGTGATCAAATCCTCCAGAGGAAAATTGTTCTGGCTAGTTGAATACTAGACTGTATTATTTATGAAAATGTTGCTAAAACATGTGATCTCTTCTTTTCTAATTACAGATGCGATCAAATCCACCAGAAGAATAGTTGTTCTTGCTGACTATGAAGTTGCAACCACCAAACTGCTGCAGACGACACATCAGGTAGACTACTAGACTATAATATTTGCAATGAAAATGTTGCTAAAACATATAATAAATCTTCTATTCTGACTGCAGATGTGATCAAATCCACCAGAGGAAAAGATGTTCTGGGTGACAGAAGTTGCAACAACCAATCTCCTGCAGAAGTCACCTCAGATAGACTTCTAGCCTGTACTGTTTACTATGAAAATGTTGCTAAAACAGTTTACTATGAAAATGTTGCTATAACATGTGATCTTTTCTTTTCTGATTACAGATGAAATAAAATCCACAAGAGGAAAAGTTGTTCTGGCTGACTATGAAGTTGCAACAACCATCCTCCTGCAGACGTCGCCTCAGGTAGATTTCTAGACTATACTGTTTACAATGAAATTGTTGCTAGAAATTGATGAAATATCTTTTCCTTTCTGATTACAGTTCCAATTAAATCCTACGGAGGAAAAGTTGTTCTGGCTGACTTCGAAGTTGCAACCACCAACCTGCAGCATGCGACACATCAGGTAGACTTCTAGACTTCTGAGGAAATGTTGTTCTGGCTGACTATGAAGTTGTTACCACCAAGATGCTGCAGACGACACAACAAGTGGACTATTGGACTATACTATTTCCTATGAAAATGTTGCTTAAACATGATTATCTCTTCTTTTCTGCTTACAGATGCGATCAAATCCACCATGTTGTTATGGCTGACTGTGAAGTTGTAACTTCCAATCTGCTGTAGACGACACAAAAGGTGGACTACTTGACTCTAATATTTACAACGAAAGTGTTACTAAAACATGTGATCTCTTCTTTTCTTATTACAGATGCGATCAAATCCACCGGAGAAAAAGTTGTTCTTGCTGTCTATGAAGTTGCAACCACCAAACTGCTGCAGATGACACACCAGGTAGACTACTAAACTATATTATTTGCAATGAAAATGTTGCTTAAACATGATTATCTCTTCTTTTCTGCTTACAGATGCGATCAAATCCACCATGTTGTTATGGCTGACTATGAAGTTGTAACTTCCAACCTGCAGTAGACGACACAAAAGGTGGACTACTTGACTCTAATATTTACAACGAAAGTGTTACTAAAACATGTGATCTCTTCTTTTCTAATTACAGATGCGATCAAATCCACCGGAGAAAAAGTTGTTCTTGCTGTCTATGAAGTTGCAACCACCAAACTGCTGCAGATGACATACCAGGTAGACTACTAAACTATATTATTTGCAATGAACATGTTGCTAAAACATTTAATATCTCTCATGCACCAGTGGAAACATTATGCAGGCTGAATTTGATGTTGCAACCACCAAGTGCAGCAGACGACACATCAGGTAGACTACTAGACTATATTATTTACAACGAAAATGTTGCTAACGCATAATTCTTCTTTTCCGATTGCAGATGCGATCAAATCCACCAGAGGAAATAAGGCTGACTATGAAGTTGCAACAACCAACCTGCTGCAGACGAAACAACAGGTATAATACTAGACTATATTATTTTCTATGAAATGTTGCTAAAACATGCGATCTCTTCTTTTCTAATTACAGATACGATCAAATCTACCGGAGGAAAAGTTGTTCTGGCTGTCTATGAAGTTGCAACCACCAAGCTGCTGACGAGACATCAGGTAAACTACTAGATTAGATTATTCGCTTAGAAAATGTTGCAAAAACACATAATATCTCTCTTTTTCTGATAACAGATGCGGTACAATCCACAAGAGGAGATATTGTTCTGGCTTACTATGAAGTTGCAACCTCCAACCTTCTGCATACGACACATGAGGTTGACTATACTATTTACAAGGAAAAGGTTGCTAAAACATGTGATCTCTTCTTTTCTGATAACAGATGCGATCAAATCCAACAGAGAAATAGTTGTTCAGACTGACTATGAAGTTCCAACTGCTGCAAACGACACATCCGGTAGACAATTAAACTATACTAGTTACTATGAAATTTTCCTTAAACATGTTTTATGTCTTCTTTTCTGTTTGTTCTGGCTGACTATGAAGTTGCAACCACCAATCAACCACGACCCATCAGGTAGACTACTAGACTACTGTAATATCTCTTCTTTGCTGATTGAAGTTGCTTTCCAATCCACCAGTGGACACGTTGTTCTGGCTGAATTTGAAGTTGCATCCACCAAGCTGCTGCAGATTTCACATCAGGTAGAGTAATAGACTATACTGTTTTCTATGAAAATTTTGTTAAAACATGTAATATCTCTATTTTTGTGACTACATATGCGATCAAATCCAAAGGAGGAATAGTTTTTCTGGCTGACTATGAAGTTGCAACCACCAATCTGCTTTAGACGACACATCAGGTGGAAAACTAGACTACTATTTACTATGAAAATGTTGCTTAAACAGATTTTTTCTCTTCTTTTTTGTTTACACATATGCGATCAAATCTACAACTGGAAATTATGATCTGGCCAACTATGAATTTGCAACCACCAAGTTGCTGCAGACGACTGTCCACGTCAGGTAGACTGCTAGACTATATTATTTACTACGAAAAGGTTGCTAAAACATGTGATCTATTCTTTTCTAATTACAGATGCGATCAAATCAAATCCACCGGAGAAAAAGTTGTTCTTGCTGTCTATGAAGTTGCAATCCCCAAGCTTCTGCAGATGACACAACAGGTAGTCTATTATATTAGACTATAATATTTACAATGAAATGTTGCTAAAGCATGATATCACTATTATTCTGATTGCAGATGCGATCAAATCCGCCAGAGGAAAAAATGTTCTGGATGACTATGAAGTTGCAACAACCAACCTGCTGCTGACGAAGCAACAGGTAGATTACTAAACTATATTATTTACTATGAAAATGTTGCTAAAACATGTGATCTATTCTTTTCTGATTACAGATGCGATCAAGTACACCAGAGGAAAAGTTGTTCCTTACTATGAAGTTGCAACAACCATCCCTCCTGCAGACGTCACCTCAGGTAGACTTCTAGACTATACTGTTTACTATGAAATTTTTGCTAAAACATGAAATATCTCTTTCTTTCTGATTACAGAGGCAATTAAATGCACCGGATGAAAAGTTGTTTTGACTGAATATGAAGCTGCAACATCCAACCTGCAGTAGACGGCACAAAAGGTGGACTACTTGACTCTAATATTTACAACGAAAATGTTGCTAAAACATGTGATCTCTTCTTTTCTAATTACAAATGCGATAAACTCCACCGAAGAAAAAGTTGTTCTTGCTGTCTATGAAGTTGCTACCATCAAACTGTTGCAGACGACACACCTGGTAGACTACTAGACTATGCCATTTATTATAACAATGTTGCTATTACAGTTGAGATCAAGTCCACTAGAGGAAAAGTTGTTCTGGCTGACTTTGAAGTTGCAACAGCCAAATACTGCAGACAAGACATCAGGTAGACTACCAGACATTACACTCTTCTTTTCTGATTTAAGTAGCGATCAAATGCACCAGTGGAAACATTGTTCTGGCTGAATTTGATGTTGCATTTATCAAGCTGCGGCAGAAGACACATCAGGTAGAGTACTAGACTATACTATTTACTATGAATGTTGCTAAAACATGTAATATCTCTACTTTTCTGACTACAGATGCGATTAAATCTAAAGGAGGAAAGGTTGTTCTGGCTGACTATAAAGTTGGAACCGCCAAGCTGCAGCAGACGACACATCAGGTGGACTTCTGAGACTATACTATGTACTATGAAAAAGTTGCTTAAACATGTTTTATCTCTTCTTTTCTGTTTACATATGCGATCAAATTCACCAGAGGAAAATATGATCTGGCTGACTATGACGTTGCAACCACCAAGCTGCTTCCGACGACACATCAGGTAGACTACTAGTCTATAATATTTACAATGAAAAAATTGCTAAAGGATACTAACTCTTTTCTGATTGCAGATGCGATCACATCCGCCACAGCAAAAGTTCTGGCTTATTATGAAGTTGCAACAACCAACCTACTGCAGCCGACACAACATGTAGACTACTAGAATATCGTATTTACTATGAAAATGTTGCTAAAACATGTAATCTCTTCTTTTCTAATTACAGATACGGTCAAATCCACCAGAGGAAAAGTTGTTCTGGCTGATTATGAAGTTGCAACTATCAAGCTGCTGCATACGACACATTAGGTAGACTATTAGACTATACTATTTACTATGAAAGTGTAATATCTCTTCTTTTCTGATTGAAGTTGCTTTTCAATCCACCAGTGGAAACGTTGTTCTGTCTAAATGTGAAGTTGCATCCACCGAGCTGCTGCTGACGACACATCAGGTAGACTATTAGACTATACTATTTACTATGAAAATGTTGCTTAAACATTTAATATCTCTACTTTTCTGACTACAGATGCGATCAAATCCAAAGTAGGATAAGTTGTTCTGGCTGACTATGAAGTTGCAACCACCAATCTGCCGAAGACGACACATCAGGTGGATAACTAGACTCTAATATTTACTATGAAAATGTTGCTTAAACATGTATCTCTTCTTTTCTGTTTACAGATGCGGTCAAATTCACCAGAGAAAGAGTTGTTCTGGCTGACTATGAAGTTGCAGATTCCATGCTGCTGCAGCAAAAGACACATCAGGTAGACTACTTGACTATACTATTTACTATGCAAATGTTGCTAAAACATGTAATATCTCTTTCTGATTGAAGTTGCGACCAAATCCACCAGAAGAAACATTGCTCTTGCTGAATTTGAAGTTGCGTTGCAACCACCAAGCTGCTGAAGACGACACATCAGGTAGACTTCTAAACAATAAGATGTACTATGCAAATGTTGCTATGTATTATCTCTTCTGACTGAAGTTGCGATCAAATCCACCAGTGGAAACGTTGTCTGGCTGAATTCGAAGTTGCAACCACCAACCAACAGGTAGACTTCTAAGCTACACTATTTACGAAGAAACGTTGCTACAACATATTATGTCTTTTCTGCTTACAGATGCGATCAAATCCACAAGAGGAAAAGTTGTTCCGGCTGAATATGAAGTTGCAACTATCAAGCTGCTGCATACGACACATCAGGTAGACTACTAGACTATACTATTTACTATGAAACTGTTGCTAAAACATGTAATATCTCTTCTTTTCTGATTGCAGATGCGATCACATCCACCAGAGCAAAAGTTGTTGTGGCTTATTAAGAAGTTGCCACTATCAAGCTGCTATATACGACACATCAGGTAGACTACTAGACAATGAAACTGTTGCTTAAACATATAATATCTCTTTTCTGATTGTAGAGGCGATCACATTCACCTGAGCAAAAGTTGTTCTGGGTTATTTTGAAGTTGCAACCATCTAGCTGCTACAGGCGACACATCAGGTAGACTACTAGACTATACTATTTACCATGAAAACGTTGCTAAAACTTGTCTAATTACAGATGCGGTCAAATCCACCAGAGGAATCGTTGTTCTGGATGAATTTGAAGTTGCAACCATCAAGCTGGTGCAGACGACACATCAGGTACACTATCAGACTAGACTATTTACTATGAAAATGTTACTAAAACATGTTTTATCTCTTCTTTTCTGTTTACAGATGCGATCAAATCCACCTCTCCAGAGGAAAAGATGTTCTGGCTGACTATGGAGTTGCAACCGCCAAGCTGCTACAGACGACACATCAGGTAGACTATTACACTATAATATTTACAATGAAAATATTGCTAAAACATAATATCTCTTATTTGCTGATTGCAGATGCGATCAAATCCTACAGAGGAAAAGTAGTTCTGGTTCCAGAAATTTCATATCCGTCATGGCGCCATATGAACTGTCTTGTAATGCGGTGACGTAAAGCCCAATTTATAATTCAGATGTGACATCTCAAACTATGATTCATGTTCTAGATGCAGCCACAGACGTTTGAGTCATCACAAAATCAGGTAGGAAACGTTTTCATTTTTTCATTTTTTCTAAACATTTTTTTGTTAACAACATACTTATGCCTTATTATTTATTGTGTTATGCATTAAACATATTCATCTGTTAATGTAACTGACGTATATATGCATGCATACATCGCGTCTGTTTTTCTCGTGGAATGAATTCGGTCGTTTCGATCGCTGCTTAAAGGTAATTAGTAACATTCCTCTTGGAATTCTACAATTTGTACAGTTCATACATAGTTATAGATTCATGACATCAATCTATTGCATACATCGCGTCTATTTTTCTCGTGGAATGAATTCGGTCGTTTCGATCGCTGCTTAAAGGTAATTAGTAACATTCCTCTTGGAATTCTACAATTTGTACAGTTCATACATAGTTATAGATTCATGACATCAATCTATTTCTATACAATTAGGTCATTGTTACCTTTTTGACTTAAAACGCAATAGTCACGAGTGGTTCGGGGTGGTCAGTAAGATCAGGAATTAATACCACTGCTTGACTCTTGCATGCTCGTAAGAGGCGGTTTATGGGTTTTACAATTCGGAGTTTCTGTAAGACATGTTTCTCCAGCGGTTGTTCATATCCGTCATGGCGCCATATCAACTATCGTGTGTTGCGGTGACCTAAAACCCAAATTATAATTCAGCTGTTACATTGCAAAGTGCGTTCTCTTCCAGATGCAGCCACAGACGTTTGAGTCATCACACAACTGGTAGGAAACGTTTTCTTTTCTGAACATTAGGTTACCAACATAATTATGCCTTATTATTCATTGTGTTATAACCTACATGTTCATCTGTTAAAAATAATACAATAATACAATAATACAATATGTATTGTACGTATATATGCATGCAAACATTGCGTCCATTTTTCACGTGGAATGAATTGGGCCGTTTCGATCACAGCCTAAAGGTAATTAGTAACTTTCCTCTTGTGGTTCTACAGTTTTTACAATTCATACATAGTTACAGGTTGATGACATCAATCTATTCTTATACAATTAGGTCATTGTTACCAATAATGACCTACCTTTTTGACTTAAAACGCACGAGTCCCGCGTGGTTTGGGGTGGTCACAATACTTTATACCACTGCTCGACTCTTGCATGATCATAAGAGGTGATTAATATGGTTTTACAAGTAGGAGTTTCATTAAGAAGTATTTGTCCACCGGTTGTGAAGTTTCTGAAGCCATGTCTCATAGTTTATGTCTTGGGTCCAGAAAGTTCTTATCCGTCATGTCGCCATATCAACTATCGTGTGTTGCGGTGCCGTAAAACCCAATTTATAGCTCAGCTGTTACATCGCAAACTATGATTTCTGTTCTAGATGCAGCCACAGACGTTTGAGTCATCATAAAAAATGGTAGGAAACTTTTTCATTTTAATAACATAATTATGCCTTATTATTTATTATGTTATGCATTAAACATATTCATCTGTTAATGTACTGTACGTATAAATGCATGCAAACTTCGCGTCCATTTTTCTCGTGGAATGAATTCGGCCTTTTCGATCACAGCTTAAAGGTAATTAGTAAATTTCCTCTTGGGTTTCTACAGTTAGTACAATTAATTGATGACATCAATCTATTCCTATACATACCAACATTGACCTATCCGTTTATTATGTAACTAGTTTCTGGCCTTGATTTAACTATTTACATGTACATTTACTAAAACACTATATCGTTTTTTTCATGCTTCCAGATTTTACAACTGTCTTCATTGTAATACATGTTTGCATATCTTCCAGATTCTGACACGTCTTCACCAGCCTGTCATCCAGATTTTACAACCGTGTTCATTGTAATACAGCTTTAGCCTGTCTTCAAGATTCTACATCAGTTTATATGGAAATAGAACAACCGGTCACCTCAAATAACCAGGTTCTTGCCCGTAGACATATTCGTCTTCGGTATTCTACAACCGTCTTCGTTGTAACACATCTCAATCCCATCTTCCAGATTATACAACCGTCTTCATTGTAATACATCTCAAACGCATCTTCCAGATTATACATAAGTCGTCATTGTAATACATCTCAAACGCATCTGCCAGATTCTACAACAGTCTTCATTGTAATACATCTCAAACGCATCTTCCAGATTCTACAACCGTCGTCATTGTAATACATCTCAAACGCATCTTCCAGATTCTACAACCGTCTTCATTGTAATACATCTCAAACCCATCTTCCAGATTCTACAACAGTCTTCATTTTGTTTTTCATAAAATCGAATGTCATATATAGCCTAGAATATGCTGAAATGACGTTAAACAGCACTCAGCCAATCAACCATGTGTAAAAATGACGTAAAACGCCAGACAAACAAACCAACAAATACTCCAGATTCTACATCCATTTTCATTGTAATACATATTCACCCGTCTTCCAGATACTACAACCGACATCATTGTAATAAATCTCCAGTCCATCTTCCAGATGTTATATCCGATTTCAATGTTTACATCTCCAGCCCAACTTCCAGATTCTACATCATATATAGACCAAAACGTGCTAAAATGACAGACCATTCCAGATTCTTCATCGTAATTAAGCCCGTCTTCCAGAATATACATCCGCTTTCATAGGAAAAAAATGGTGGTGAAAATGACGAATACACCAACCAACCAGTCAGCCAGCCCAGCGAACCAGCCAGGCCCAGCCAGCCAGCCAGCTAAGGGTGTCGGGAAGCGCACTCGCTTTTCATCAATTCCACCCGGATTAGTTGCCCCGTCTCGGATTTGTTATAGAGAGTCGCCCTCCCGGACACGTGGGTTTTCCCCGGGTACTCCGGTTTTCCTCCCACACCATGACAGTGCACTGTCATCCGTGCTATCGTCCATGAGAAGCCGGAATGGTTGGTAAATGGTTGTAATATAAAACGTTATGAATAACGCTTTATATAACAACAAGTCCTAGTCGCACCTCCTCGTGGTACCAACTGGAAACTATGGATTCTCAAATCGGAAAATCTATAGGCTAAGGTGACAGGTCGCAATTCAAATACACATTAATTATCTGTTAAATATATATTTGTTTCAGCATACATGTCCCGTGTATCGGTCTATCCTCCGAGCACGTTAAAGAACCATAGAAATATATTCGATAATAAGAGTAGGGCACGGTTCCCGGATACCTATGTATCCCTTCCCCTCTCTCTGGGGCGGCGCTAAATAACCTATATACTGTGTTGATGAGCCGTTAAACAACATTCAATTCATCATACATGTATATATGAGTTTAAAAAAAACACGTAATATGTTGTCACAATGTGTGCAAAAATAACTTGTTATCCCCGAGCAAAATACAAAAACTCCTTGTGAAAAGCATTGTGAAAATGTCCCAAAAGGGTCCACCCTGAGTACCCGGTCAAACCAGCAACTTCGCCCACTTGTTTCTTTTCTAGTTGTAGTTGTCTGCACACGATACTCATGATATTAACCGTCACAATCTATCTCTCATGGACATCGAATTGTGCGTTGATAAGGTCCGCCCAGCACCCTGTCAAACCACCAAGTTCGCCCAATTGTTTCTTTTGTACTGTCTGCGCGATACTCGTGAAATCGAGTCGCAACATTCTACATCAAAATAATTATCATGTAACAGGCCTAAAATAATTAATTTAAAACGATAATATGAACGGTATGAAAGAGTATACATATAACTTAAAATTCATGAAATTCAACCACAGACTTTTCGGGCTTCAGTGGGCTTGGTTCCTGACAACCTAACCAATGGATAACTGCCCATGGAACCCCATCTCACACTAGAATTCCATTGGACCATGACAGTTATTCATTTTTGAGGAATATATGGTACAATAACAGCGTTTTATATTTATATTTGTTAGGATTGGGGTGGATTTGGGGGATTTAAGGAAGATTTTTTGGTTTCATGACACCCTCACAATACAGTTGGGCAGTTCGACGAAAGCCCAATTTACCTGCAACAGTTTCTTTCCCATCCACATTACATGTAATTTATTCTCCATCTGTTTTGCTTGTTTATTCACCATCCGCCTCGGGGGCATAATTAACGACCATACATAGTTCCGATCTGTTAATCAAGCATATATCCATCAGAGACGTGTTGTCCAACAAAACACAACGGATGGCGGGAGGTGTACAGTACTGGTTCTACCCAGGAAAAATGGGTGGTCTGCCTCCACCACAAAAAAAATCGACTGTCATATATAACCTTACATGTGCATTTCAGAACTACGATTCCTTTAGGTACCCTTTGACAGTCAATCAACCTCTGCGGCGTGCTAACTCGCTTGTAACATAGCCTACAAGTTGAACAGCTGGTACAAGTCTGTATCAGTCATTAATCAGGCAACCTTAGTACAAAAGGACCTGAGGGTTCGAGTTAGAAGGAATCTAACTTTAATTACATATCTGAATCATATCTGAATCGCATGTATTTACAACTTTTGGGTCATTTTGATTTTATGGCGTCTTCTTTTAGCATCGAGCTCAATGACCAACTGTATAGTGCTGCCACACTGTTAACATGTTTGACGGTATATATATATAACCCGTTATCATCTTACAGGTACTATAGATATAACCCGTTATCATCTTACAGGTACTATAGATATAACCCGTTATCATATTACAGGAGTTTTGTCCTATTTGGCTCAGGTCCTTATGGAACTATATGGACGGCTAGGTATCTATGTGATGGTATTATGTGTATAATCAAATGTGTAAAACACGAAACACACAGCAAATCGTGAAGTATTAGCAAGCTTTCCAAACATCTAGATTTATTAATCTATTTAAACCTGCTTGCGTATAATTAAAAGGTACTAACATATATATTCAACAGAAAAGTAACGATAATTCAACATTTTCTAACGCGTTAAGACGTATAAAAAGGTAACACATTAGTATTTACACGTTTAATCAAAGAGTAATGCGTCTCCTGTTAAGCAGTTTTTGCATTCTAGGAGTATATAGAATATCCGTAACGCGTGTAACGTACGTGTTACTTGTTAAATACGCAAACCAGTGAAAATCAAGTTTACAAACACTGAAACAATGGCTTACGGTGCTTTTGTAGTCTTCGCCCCAGCTAATAGCTCAGCGGTGATGTCTGCGATAAGCAAATTATTCAAATGTTAATTCCATACAAATAGGACAGTTTCACCGTATATTGGTAAAGAATGCATTTAGACTGTGGGTCAGGGTTCCTAAATGGTTCTTAAATATATAAAGCATGAATTTTCCCCTTGAGAGTTGAACTCCTGCAATATCTTACTGCCACCAACCTTAAACCCAACTTCGGTAAAAATTCAAATTAATTTGCTAAAGTTATTGCGCAAATTAATTGTCATAACCAAGGACAATAACTCTATAATGCATGCATTGATTATGCAAAACTTTAGAACTCGTCTGAGATATACTTTAAAGACACATTTCCCAGCTGATTGTAGTCATTGAAAAGTCATGGATAGCATGCATTTAACTGCTTACTTCTCGCTGACTGATTACCACAGAGACATTATAATGAGGCCCCATCACAGTTTTTTTCTTTTCATTTACTATTACCTTAGTTTTTGATATAAGATATATTGTAACTAAAAAAAACACTAGATTGTTTATTATGGGGGAGCATATAGTCGCAGCTTTTTCCGTCCGTCCGTATGTGCGTCTGTGCGTCCATGCGCTTTTTGTCCGGAGCATAACTCAAAAAGTATGCTTGATTAAAGTTCCTGTGAATGATAAGGATAATGAGACGGAGTGCAGTTCATAGGAACCATAACTCT
>JAWPHD010007082.1:117500-122500 GCA_037043455.1 Cyrtodaria siliqua | reverse complement strand
GACAGACAGACAGACAGACATACAGGCCAGACAGAGACACAGACAGAGACCCAGACAGACAGACAGACAGACAGACAGACAGACAGGCCAGACAGAGAGACAGACAGAGACCCAGACAGACAGACAGAGAGCCTGACAAAGACCCAGACATACAGACAGACAGAAACCCAGACAGAAACCCAGACAGGCTAGACAGAGACCCAGACAGACAGACAGACAGACAGATAGACGGACAGACACAGAGGAAGACAGAGACCCACACAGGCCAGACAGAGAGCCAGACAGAGAGCCAGACAGAGAGCCAGACAGACATACAGACAGACAGACAGACGGAGAACCAGCCAGCCAGCCAGACAGACAGACAGACATACAGACAGACAGACATACGGACAGACAGACAGACAGACAAACAGACAGATAGACAAACAAACAGAATGAAAGACAGACAGACAGACAGGCAGACAGACAGAGAGCCAGACAGAGAGCCAGACAGAGAGCCAGACAGAGAGCCATCCATACAGAAAGACAGACACCCTGACAGAGACCCAGACAGAGACCCAGACAGACAGACAGACAGACAGACAGACAGACAGACAGACATACAGACAGACAGACAGACAGACAGACAGACAGACAGACAGACAGACAGACAGACAGACAGACAGACAGACAGACAGACAGACAGACAGACAGACAGACAGACAGACAGTAGGACAGACAGAAGACAGACAGACAGACAGACAGACAGACAGACAGACAGAGACCCAAACAGAGACCCAGACAGTCAGACAGACAGACATATAGCCAGACAGAGACCCAGCCAGGACAGACAGACATGCAGACAGACACACACAGAGGCAGACAGAGACCCAGACAGGCCAGACAGAGAGCCAGATAGAGAGCCAGACAGAGACCAAGACAGACAGGCAGACAGACAGACAGACAGACAGACAGACAGACAGACAGACAGACAGACAGACAGACAGACAGACATAGACCCAGACAGGCTAGACAGAGAGCCAGACAGAGAGCCAGCCAGCTAGTCAGACAGACAGACAGACATACATACAGGCCAGACAGAGACACAGACAGAGACCCAGACAGACAGACAGACAGACAGATACACAGAGAGACAGACAGAGACCAGACAGACAGATAGACAGACATACAGACAGAGAGTCAGACAGACAGACAACAGACAGACAGACAGACAGACAGACAGACAGACAGACAGACAGACAGACATACAGACATACAGACAGACAGACAGACAGACAGACAGACAGACAGACAGAGAGCCAGTCAGAGAGCCAGACAGAGAGCCAGACAGACAGACATACAGACAGATACCCATGTAGAGACCCAGACAGACAGACAGACTGACAGAGACCCAGACTGAGACCCAGACAGACAGACAGACAGACAGACAGAGAGCCAGACAGAGACCCAGACAGAAACCCAGACAGGCCAGACAGAGACCCAGACAGAGACCCAGACAGACATACAAACAGCCAGACAGGGACCCAGACAGGCCAGACAGAGACACAGACAGACAGACAGACAGACACAGAGCCAGACAGAGACCCAGACAGGCCAGACGGAGAGCCAGACAGAGACCCAGACAGACAGACTGACAGGCCAGACAGACAGACAGACAGATAGGCCAGACAGACAGACAGACAGACAGACAGACAGACAGACAGAGACCAGACAGAAATGCCAGACAGAGAGCCAGACAGAGATACAGCCAGACAGCCAGACAGACAGACAGGCCAGACAGAGACCCAGACAGAGACCCAGACAGACAGACACCCGGACAGAGACCGAGGCAGACAGACAGACATACAAACAGAGAGCCAGACAGAGACCCAGACAGGCCAGACAGACAGCCAGACAGAGAACCAGATAGACAGACAGACAGAATGACAGAGAGCCAGACAGAGAGCTAGACAGAGAGCCAGACAGAGACTCAGACAGACAGACAGAGAGACAGACAGAGACCCAGACAAGCCAGACAGAGACCCAGACAGACAGACAGACAGACATACACAGAGCCAGACAGAGAACCATACAGGCCAGACGGAGAGCCAGACAGAGACCCAGACAGACAGACTGACATGCCAGACAGACAGACAGACGGACGGACAGGCCAGACAGACAGACAGACAGACAGGCCAGACAGAGAGCCAGACAGAGATCCAGACAGGCCAGACAGAGACCCAAACAGAGATCCAGCCAGCCAGCCAGACAGACAGACAGGCCAGACAGAGACCCAGACAGAGGCCCAGACTGAGACCCAGACAGACAGACAGACAGAGAGCCAGACAGAGACCCAGACAGGCCAGACAGATAGCCAGACAGAGACCCAGACAGACAGACAGACAGACAGAGAGCCAGACAGAGACCCAGACAGAAACCCAGACAGGCCAGACAGAGACCCAGACAGACATACAGACAGCCAGACAGGGACCCAGACAGGCCAGACAGAGACACAGACAGACAGACAGACAGACAGACACAGAGCCAGACAGAGACCCAGACAGGCCAGACGGAGAGCCAGACAGAGACCCAGACAGACAGACTGACAGGCCAGACAGACAGACAGACAGATAGGCCAGACAGACAGACAGCCAGACAGCCAGACAGCCAGACAGACAGACAGACCAGACAGAGACCCAGACAGAGACCCAGACAGAGACCCAGACAGACAGACAGAGAGACACCCGGACAGAGACCGAGGCAGACAGACAGACATACAAACAGAGAGCCAGACAGAGACCCAGACAGGCCAGACAGACAGCCAGACAGAGACCTAGATAGACAGACAGACAGAATGACAGAGAGCCAGACAGAGAGCTAGACAGAGAGCCAGACAGAGACTCAGACAGACAGACAGACAGAGAGACAGACAGAGACCCAGACAAGCCAGACAGAGACCCAGACAGACAGACAGACAGACATACACAGAGCCAGACAGAGAACCATACAGGCCAGACGGAGAGCCAGACAGAGACCGAGACAGACAGACTGACATGCCAGACAGACAGACAGACGGACGGACAGGCCAGACAGACAGACAGACAGACAGACAGGCAGACAGACAGACAAACATACAGACAGACAGACAGAGACCACACAGACAGGCAAGACAGACAGTCCAGACAGAGAGCCAGACAGAGAGCCAGCCAGCTAGTCAGATAGACAGACAGACAGACATACAGGCCAGACAGAGACACAGACAGTGACCCAGACAGACAGACAGACAGACCGACAGACAGAGAGAGAGACAGACAGACAGACATAAAGACAGACAGACAGACAGGCCAGACAGAGAGACAGACAGAGACCCAGACAGACAGACAGAGAGCCTGACAAAGACCCAGACAGACAGAAAGACAGACAGACAGACGGACAGAAACCAAGACAGGCTAGACAGAGACCCAGACAGACATACAGACAGACATACAGACAGACAGACAGACAGACAGATAGACGGACAGACACAGAGGAAGACAGAGACCCACACAGGCCAGACAGAGAGCCAGACAGAGAGCCAGACAGACATACAGACAGACAGACAGACGGAGAACCAGCCACCCAGCCAGACAGACAGACAGACATACAGACAAACAGACATACGGACAGACAGACAAACAGACAGATAGACAAACAAACAGAATGAAAGACAGACAGACAGACAGGCAGACAGACAGAGAGCCAGACAGAGAGCCAGCCAGACAGACAGACAGACAGACAGACAAACAAACAGACAGACAGGCCGGACAGGCAGACAGACAGACAAACATACAGACAGACAGACAGAGACCAGACAGACAGGCAAGACAGACAGACCAGACAGAGAGCCAGACAGAGAACCAGCCAGCTAGTCAGACAGACAGACAGACAGACATACAGGCCAGACAGAGACACAGACAGAGACCTAGACAGACAGACAGACAGACAGACAGACAGACAGGCCAGACAGAGAGACAGACAGAGACCCAGACAGACAGAAAGAGAGCCTGACAAAGACCCAGACAGACAGACAGACAGACAGATAGACGGACAGACACAGAGGAAGACAGAGACCCACACAGGCCAGACAGAGAGCCAGACAGAGAGCCAGACAGACATACAGACAGACAGACAGACGGAGAACCAGCCACCCAGCCAGACAGACAGACAGACATACAGACAAACAGACATACGGACAGACAGACAAACAGACAGATAGACAAACAAACAGAATGAAAGACAGACAGACAGACAGGCAGACAGACAGAGAGCCAGACAGAGAGCCAGCCAGACAGACAGACAGACAGACAGACAAACAAACAGACAGACAGGCCGGACAGGCAGACAGACAGACAAACATACAGACAGACAGACAGAGACCAGACAGACAGGCAAGACAGACAGGCCAGACAGAGAGCCAGACAGAGAACCAGCCAGCTAGTCAGACAGACAGACAGACAGACATACAGGCCAGACAGAGACACAGACAGAGACCCAGACAGACAGACAGACAGACAGACAGACAGACAGGCCAGACAGAGAGACAGACAGAGACCCAGACAGACAGAAAGAGAGCCTGACAAAGACCCAGACAGACAGACAGACAGAAACCCAGACAGAAACCCAGACAGGCTAGACAGAGACCCAGACAGACAGACAGACAGACAGATAGACGGACAGACACAGAGGAAGACAGAGACCCACACAGGCCAGACAGAGAGCCAGACAGAGAGCCAGACAGACATACAGACAGACAGACAGACGGAGAACCAGCCAGCCAGCAAGACAGACAGACATACATACAGACAGACAGACATACGGACAGACAGACAGACAGACAAACAGACAGATAGACAAACAAACAGAATGAAAGACAGACAGACAGACAGGCAGACAGACAGAGAGCCAGACACAGAGCCAGACAGAGAGCCAGACAGAGAGCCATCCATACAGAAAGACAGACACCCTGACAGAGACCCAGACAG
>JAWPHD010007082.1:100000-102500 GCA_037043455.1 Cyrtodaria siliqua | reverse complement strand
GACAGAGAGCCAGACAGATAGACAGAAAGACACACAGACAGACAGGCCAGACTGAGAGCCCGACAGATACCCAGACTGACAGACAGACAGACAGACAGACAGACAGAGACCCAGAAAGACAGACAGATAGGCCAGACAGACAGACAGACACACAGACCGAGACCAGACAGAAAGGCCAGACAGAGAGCCAGACAGACAGATAGGCCAGACAGACAGACAGACAGACAGACAGACCGAGACCAGACAAAAAAGCCAGACAGAGAGCCAGACAGAGATACAGCCAGACAGACAGACAGCCAGACAGACAGACAGGCCAGACAGAGACCCAGACAGACAGACAGACAGACACCCGGACAGATATCCAGACAGACAGACAGACAGAGAGCCAGCCAGAGACCCAGACAGGCCAGACAGACAGCCAGACATAGACCCAGATAGACAGTGAGACAGACAGACAGAATGACAGAGACCCAGACAGAGACCCAGACAGAGAGCCAGACAGAGACTCAGACAGACAGACAGACAGACAGACAGACAGAGAGAGAGACAGACAGACAGAGAGACAGACATACAGGCCAGACAGTGAGCCAGGCAGAGACCCACACAGACATACAGACAGACAGACATACAGACAGACAGAGAGCCAGACAAAGATCCAGACAGACAGACAGAGAGCCAGACTGAGACCCAGATAGGCTAGACAGAGACACAGACAGACAGACATACAGACAGACAGAGAGACAGACATACAGAGAGACAGAAAGACAGACAGACAGACAGACAGACAGGCATAGAGCCAGACAGACAGACATACATACAGACAGACAGACAGACAGACAGACAGACAGACAGACAGACAGACAGACACACACAGAGGCAGACAGGCATAGAGCAAGACAGACAGACATACATACAGACAGACAGACAGACAGACAGACAGACAGACAGACAGACAGACAGACAGACACACACAGAGGCAGACAGAGACCCAGAGAGGCCAGACAGAGAGCCAGACAGAGAGCCAGACAGAGAGCCAGACAGACAGACATACAGACATATAGACAGACAGACAGACATACAGTCCATCAGACAGACAGACAGAGAGCCAGACAGAGAGCCAGACAGACAGACAGACAGACATAGACCCAGACAGAGACCCAGACAGAGACCTAGACATACATACAGACAGACAGAGACCCAGACAGAGACCCAGACCGACAGACAGACAGACAGAGAGCCAGACAGAGACCCAGACAGGCCAGACAGAGAGCCAGACAGAGACCCAGACAGACAGCCAGCCAGAGACCCAGACAAGCCAGACAGAGACCCAGACAGACAGACAGACAGACAGACATACACAGAGCCAGACAAAGACCCACACAGACAGACAGACAGACAGACAGACAGGGATCCAGACAGAGACCCAGACAGGCCAGACAGATACCTAGACAGACAGATAAACAGACACAGAGCCAGACAGAGACCCAGACAGACAGACAGACAAACAGACAGACAGAGAGCCAGCCAGCCAGACGGACATACAGGCCAGACAGAGACACAGACAGAGACCCAGACAGACAGACTTACAGACAGACAGACAGACACAGAGAGAGACGGACAGACAGACATAAAGACAGACAGACAGACAGGCCAGACAGAGAGACAGACAGAGACCCAGACAGACAGACAGAGAGCCTGACAAAGACCCAGACAGACAGAAAGACAGACAGACAGACAGACAGAAACCCAGACAGGCTAGACAGAGACCCAGACAGACAGACAGACAGACAGATAGACGGACAGACACAGAGGAAGACAGAGACCCACACAGGCCAGACAGAGAACCAGACAGAGAGCCAGACAGACATACAGACAGACAGACAGACGGAGAACCAGCCAGCTAGCCAGACAGACAGACAGACATACAGACAGACAGACATACGGACAGACAGACAGACAGACAAACAGACAGATAGACAAACAAACAGAATGAAAGACATACAGACAGACAGGCAGACAGACAGAGAGCCAGACAGAGACCCAGACAGAGAGCCATCCATACAGACAGACAGACAGGGACCCAGACAGGCCAGACAGAGACACAGACAGACAGACAGACAGACACAGAGCCAGACAGATACCCAGACAGGCCAGACGGAGAGCCAGACAGAGACCCAGACAGACAGACTGACAGGCCAGACAGACAGACAGACAGACAGATAGGCCAGACAGACAGACAGACAGACAGACCGAGACCAGACAGAAAGGCCAGACAGAGAACCAGACAGAGATACAGCCAGACAGCCAGACAGCCAGACAGACAGACAGGCCAGACAGAGACCCAAACAGAGACCCAGACAGACAGACAGACAGACAGACACCCGAACAGAGACCGAGACAGACAGACAGACATACAAACAGAGAGCCAGACAGAGACCCAGACAGGCCAGACAGACAGCCAGACAGAGACCCAGATAGACAGACAGACAGAATGACAGAG
>JAWPHD010007082.1:77500-80000 GCA_037043455.1 Cyrtodaria siliqua | reverse complement strand
ACAGACAGACAGGCCAGACTGAGAGCCCGACAGATACCCAGACTGACAGACAGACAGACAGACAGACAGATATAGACCCAGACAGAGACCAAGACAGACAGACAAACAGACAGACAGAAAGACATACAGACAGACAGACAGAAAGCCAGACATAGACCCAGACAGAGACCCAGATAGACAGACAGACAGACAGACAGACACAGAGCCAGACACAGACACAGACAGGCCAGACGGAGAGCCAGACAGATACCCAGACAGACAGACAGACAGACTGACAGGTAGACAGAGACCAAACAGACAGACAGACAGAAAGCTAGACAGAGACAAAGACAGGCCAGACAGAGAGCCAGACAGATAGACAGAAAGACACACAGACAGACAGGCCAGACTGAGAGCCCGACAGATACCCAGACTGACAGACAGACAGACAGACAGACAGACAGACAGAGACCCAGAAAGACAGACAGATAGGCCAGACAGACAGACAGACACACAGACCGAGACCAGACAGAAAGGCCAGACAGAGAGCCAGACAGACAGATAGGCCAGACAGACAGACAGACAGACAGACAGACCGAGACCAGACAAAAAAGCCAGACAGAGAGCCAGACAGAGATACAGCCAGACAGACAGACAGCCAGACAGACAGACAGGTCAGACAGAGACCCAGACAGACAGACAGACAGACACCCGGACAGATATCCAGACAGACAGACAGACAGAGAGCCAGCCAGAGACCCAGACAGGCCAGACAGACAGCCAGACATAGACCCAGATAGACAGTGAGACAGACAGACAGAATGACAGAGACCCAGACAGAGACCCAGACAGAGAGCCAGACAGAGACTCAGACAGACAGACAGACAGACAGACAGACAGAGAGAGAGACAGACAGACAGAGAGACAGACATACAGGCCAGACAGTGAGCCAGGCAGAGACCCACACAGACATACAGACAGACAGACATACAGACAGACAGAGAGCCAGACAAAGATCCAGACAGACAGACAGAGAGCCAGACTGAGACCCAGATAGGCTAGACAGAGACACAGACAGACAGACATACAGACAGACAGAGAGACAGACATACAGAGAGACAGAAAGACAGACAGACAGACAGACAGACAGGCATAGAGCCAGACAGACAGACATACATACAGACAGACAGACAGACAGACAGACAGACAGACAGACAGACACACACACACAGAGGCAGACAGGCATAGAGCCAGACAGACAGACATACATACAGACAGACAGACAGACAGACAGACAGACAGACAGACAGACAGACAGACAGACAGACACACACAGAGGCAGACAGAGACCCAGAGAGGCCAGACAGAGAGCCAGACAGAGAGCCAGACAGAGAGCCAGACAGACAGACATACAGACATATAGACAGACAGACAGACATACAGTCCATCAGACAGACAGACAGAGAGCCAGACAGAGAGCCAGACAGACAGACAGACAGACATAGACCCAGACAGAGACCCAGACAGAGACCTAGACATACAGAAAGACAGACAGAGACCCAGACAGAGACCCAGACCGACAGACAGACAGACAGAGAGCCAGACAGAGACCCAGACAGGCCAGACAGAGAGCCAGACAGAGACCCAGACAGACAGCCAGCCAGAGACCCAGACAAGCCAGACAGAGACCCAGACAGACAGACAGACAGACAGACATACACAGAGCCAGACAAAGACCCACACAGACAGACAGACAGACAGACAGACAGGGATCCAGACAGAGACCCAGACAGGCCAGACAGATACCTAGACAGACAGATAAACAGACACAGAGCCAGACAGAGACCCAGACAGACAGACAGACAAACAGACAGACAGAGAGCCAGCCAGCCAGACGGACATACAGGCCAGACAGAGACACAGACAGAGACCCAGACAGACAGACTTACAGACAGACAGACAGACACAGAGAGAGACGGACAGACAGACATAAAGACAGACAGACAGACAGGCCAGACAGAGAGACAGACAGAGACCCAGACAGACAGACAGAGAGCCTGACAAAGACCCAGACAGACAGAAAGACAGACAGACAGACAGACAGAAACCCAGACAGGCTAGACAGAGACCCAGACAGACAGACAGACAGACAGATAGACGGACAGACACAGAGGAAGACAGAGACCCACACAGGCCAGACAGAGAACCAGACAGAGAGCCAGACAGACATACAGACAGACAGACAGACGGAGAACCAGCCAGCTAGCCAGACACACAGACAGACATACAGACAGACAGACATACGGACAGACAGACAGACAGACAAACAGACAGATAGACAAACAAACAGAATGAAAGACAGACAGACAGACAGGCAGACAGACAGAGAGCCAGACAGAGACCCAGACAGAGAGCCATCCATACAGACAGACAGACAGGGACCCAGACAGGCCAGACAGAGACACAGACAGACAGACAGACAGACACAGAGCCAGACAGATACCCAGACAGGCCAGACGGA
>JAWPHD010007082.1:0-65000 GCA_037043455.1 Cyrtodaria siliqua | reverse complement strand
TAGACCAGGCAGAGAGCCAGCCAGCCAGCCAGCCTGACAGACAGACAGACAGACAGACAGACAGACATATAGACAGACAGACAGACACAGTGGCAGACAGAGACCCAGACAGGCCAGACAGAAAGAGACCCAGACAGATAGATAGACAGACAGACAGATAGACAGACATACAGAATTTTACACAGTTACCATCTTGCAGCGAAACATTTAGTGTGTATTTCCCCCTTTGTAACATATCTCGTTGGAAAAATCTACTGAGGCTCCTGATTTTGTATTTTGCAAACAGAAGCTTTCCAAACCTTCATTCTAAACCCAGTCACATGCAGCTACTTGTTAGATTTCTGATGATTTTTTGTGTTATGCTGATTGGGTGAATTACCACAGGGGTCGTTACGGCAACCAGACAGGACTGATGATGAACGACAAGGCTGCCATAATAGATCATAATAAAATAATGACAAAGTCTGAGATTTTTAAAAAGTGGAATCTTAACGCCCGCGAACACAAACGTTCAACAACAAAAAAAAGTAAGCGCGCACGCTTTATTGAAAAATATCAAGGATTTGTACAATAAGCTTATTGTACAAATCCTTGAAAATATGCACTTTTTAAGATAGACCTATCTTAGTTTTATCAAAAAACATACAGAAGCCATACATTGAGTATGTTTTGAAAAAGCTGTTTGGGTCGGATGGTGCTGACCCACCTACTTGCATGTAGAAACATGAGGAAAATGTAAAATATACTTCTTTCTTTGATTATGCAACACATTATGAAAACATTGCACAAATGTATGATTTAACCTTTACTTTATGATTTACTCTTCGAAAGTTGAATTTTATTTTTTTAGCAAGATTTTTTGGTTTGTTTACCTTGGACAACCAATCAACATTAAGAGATTCTGTGTAATAGCTCCGAATTTGCCCTGGAACTTTTCCCCTACACGCTGATTAGTTGATTACAGTTACATGACTTACCTCCCCTGTTGCATGCGCCATTTGCAGGGTGAACTTTCAACTCACAACTGAACAAAAATGGTGTCGGCGAAGTCACCACGGTGTAAGTTTTGTAATTAACAAGTCCACTGTTTAATATTCATTCCCTTATTGAGATGTATCGTAATTCAGACATTCTAAATGACCAGTTCCAGTCACAGGCTTCATTACGATGGTGTAATGTATTTTGAAAAATCACCGACATGACAATTTTCGCGCCATTAAAAAAATAAAATTCGCCCCATAGGCCTATTGGAAGAATCGCTCCACTTAAATAATTATATCGGGCAAAACGAATATAAACTTATGCAAGCAGTGCTATTCACAGGTTTGGACAGGGACATTCAAGATTTTGGTAACGAGATTATATTCTAACATTAGGTAAAGACTAGTGCCCAAAGATACCGGTTTAAAAAAAAAAAAGTCTTATATTCTATTACATACAGTATGTAATAGAATATAAGACTTTTTTTTTTTTTTTGTAAAACCGGTAACTGTGCTAGTGCCCGTTTTAAAATCCACCACTATCGCACACAGATACCGGTTTAAAAAAAGAAAAAAAAAAAAAAAGTCTTATTTTCTATCAAATACTGTATTTAATAGAATATAAGACTTTTTTCTTTTTTTTTAAACCGGTATCTGTGCTATCGCAGGGTGAGTGGACCATGCCATTTTATGCCTTGTGAACACTCTAGCACCTTCATTTATTATTTGATCTTTACCAAACTTACAATGTTTGTTATTATCGATGAAAACTCGGACAAGTTCGAAAAATTTCGGCGGGCGGTTAGCAGGCGGAAGGATTTGTTTCCGTTCATTTAAAATAGAATGGTTGCATGGATTGACTTCATATTTAACGGAAATGTTGACGCCCATATCTCAGCCATGATGGTGTACCTAAGGCTAATGCCAGAGTTATGACCCAGGGCCTTCCCCAGCCATTTATTGCGTAGTGGCACTGCGATCCCTTAACTTCTGAAACAGACATGCTGCGATCCCTTGTTCATGCCGAGATCGTAAATCCAAAAGCGACGCCTTAAAATATCAAAGATTTCCCCCATTTACACAGTCTTAAGTGCTGACAACCTGTTGTATACAACCTTGGAAATTTACTGAGCCTTAGGTAATATCGATCGATAATTAGGTCAGTAGCTGCAGTGTACTTGCTGCAGGCACTTTTTGCAAGTGAATACACAAACAGACGATGCATGTTGTTTCCGTTCATTTAAAATAGAATGGTTGCATGGATTGACTTCATATTTAACGGAAATGTTGACGCCCATTACTCAGCCATGATTGTGTACCTAAGGCTAATGCCAGAGTTATGACCCAGGGCCTTCCCCAGCCATTTATTGCGTAGTGGCACTGCGATCCCTTAACTTCTGAAACTTGCTGCAGGCACTTTTTGCGGCTTACTCCCACCAGCGAGTTTGATTTCTTGGAAGCAGTGGAGGTTTGGCACGGAGAGAAGATTTGATGCTCTTCACTATGAGCTAGTGCTAAATGAACATAATGTCATTAATGTGCTAAGAATTGTAACTTTTTTAAACTTAGATATAAATGATAAAATGTTTTGTTTTTTTATTGATAAATAGGTGAAATAATTGAGCTGGTGGTGCTAAATGAACATAAATGTGTTAAGAACTGTAACCTACAGTTGAATTTTTTAAACTTTGATATAATGATAAAATGGTGTTTGTTTTTTTGATAAATAGGTGAAATGAATAAATAAAATCACATTAAAATGAAACTTTTAGTGTATTTTTATTTCATTTCATATGATTTCATATGATGCCAGATATATGCCAAATGTCTTATTTTCATCGGTCAACAAAATAAGGGGAAACCCCCTTCCCTCGCCCTTCCCCCATTTAGTCGTCCGCACTTTTGCCCCTACTCCTTAAAAAATTTCCTGGGGAAGGCCCTGGGCCCTTTGATATTTGAAGATTTGCAGTTTCCTATCATTTGAAAGAGAAAGCATTCATGGATTGACTTCATATTTGGGGATATATTTTATGGCCAATATATTTCACTTAGATAACCAGCCGGATCGCATGTATAATGCCGGAGTTATGGCCCTTGGATTTCATAAAATGGACAATTTTTAGCTCTACTGATCAAAGATCAGCAGAGCTTATGCCATGGTGCGGTGTCCGTCGTCCGTCTGTAAACATTTTTCTTTTGTAGCGATGACTCCTCTGAAACTACTGGATGGATTTTCATGAAACTTTACAGAAATGTTGCCCATGAAGTCTAATTGATCCAAGCATAGATCTACATACACTGGATTTGAAACATGTCGTTAATCCGATTTATCCGCCGAAAAATAATTTTACCCATGAATACTTGCACGTACATGTTAGGTATTTTCGCGCATGCGCATTGCGCTAAGTTACGCACCGTCTTATGAATTGATCAATGTAAGAAAACCTAGTATACATATCGTTGTCAATTTATTTGTTTTGGGAAAAGTAGTTACGATAGCCGGCTATTTCAAAGACGAGTTGAAAGATAATTCTTTATTCTATACAGTGATGTTGGTTTTAGCTTTACTAAAAACAAACTAAATAACAAAAATTACGTTCGTTTGACCGTGTGAAACTGCGACAGTGACGTGACTCGGCAAGTTTAAAACATATATATATACAGATCGTTGCTGATTTGTTTATTTTGGGAAAAGTATTTAAGCTAGCTGTGTAATTCAAATACGAGCTGAAAGATAATTCTTTATTCTATACAATGATGTCTGTTTAAGCTTTACTAAAAACTAACTAAATAAGAACAATTACGTTCGTTTGACCGTATGTGAAACTGCGACAGTGACGGGCCTCGACAAATTATATATATATATATACACATATCGTTGCTGTATTATTTCTTTTGAGGAAAAGTATTTAAACTAGCTAGTTATTTCAACACAAGCTGAGAGATTATTCTTCATTCTATAAAATGACTTCTGTTTTAACTTTAATAAACAAAATAAATAATATGACCGTAGGTGAAACTGGGACAATGATCATGTGACTGCAAATTGTACATATTCATGCATAATGATACATGTAAGTACATAAGTTAGCTATTCGACTTGATTTTGGCTTCAGTTGTCTTGTTTAATTAAACTATGATGGATTTAGTGGTCTATTGTTCCATATTGCACGTCTGGCACCTTCTAATTAACACTGGTTGATACCGAATATATAGTGCGGTCGACGTGTCTTTGTCGGCATTTTGTATTTTCATGCAATTCAGTTTTGTCAACATGCGTGCCAATAAACAGGATGTAATAATCGGTGGAATGCTTTCCATTTGTTTTTATTACACCCTTCCACCCCAAAGTCAGAGGTGTCATACCGAATATACAAGGTGGTGGTGCGCGATATCTCGGCATATTATCCCCTTAGAAGGGCGGTAACAGACATAATTCAAAGGGTTGTTTTGTGTTCCAAATAACAGGATGTTGGTGATCGATATAATATTTCTGTTTTATTGCACGCAAGTACCAAAAGTCAAACGTGTCATACCGAATACACGGGTATAGCATCATAATACTATTTTTCAACCAACTTAAACAGCAAAATTTGAGACGAAAACAAAGGCTATACAGAAATCCAAGGCCGTCATTCAAATCTACACAATAATGGAAATACAAAGGAATAATTATTTTGAATATCGAACCATAAATAAAACAGGAGTTTCACTTAGAATGTGTATACATTTTTATGAAAAATAAAGGCGATTTTATTTATGAATTTTCAACCAAATTCAACTGCGTAATTTGAGAACAAAACAAAGGCTTATAGATATCCAAGGCCGTCATTCAAATCTACACAATAATGGCAGTACAAAGAAATAATAATTTTGAAAATCGAACAATAAATAAAACAGGAGTTTCACTTAGAATGTGTATACGTTTTTATGAAAAATAAAGGCGATTTTATTTATGAATTTTCAACCAATTTCAACCAAATTCAACTGCCTAATTTGAGAACAAAACAAAAGTTATACAGAAATCCAAGGCCGTCATCCAAATCTACACAATAATGGCATTAAGAAGGAATGATTACATTGAATATCGTAATGTAAATGGAAGAGAAGTTATCTTTCTAGAAATGTACATTCTCGATTTCAAGCCGCAATTGGCGAAAACTGTAGAAAAAGAAAATCAACACAGCTAACGAGCGTATTTTCGCCGCTAAAATCCAAGTTATAGTATGAATTCCATCATTTTTTTCAATAAATTAAAAGCAGTACATGCAGATTTAAATAACTTACCTCGATATGTGAAATAGATCGCGAAGTAATATGTTAATAATTCATTTGTAGGTCAGCATCAACTCATTTCAGGATAATTGATCGCCTCAAAAATGGCCACTGCACTGACTGGTACCCTGTTGTTTACCGCAGAATAATCAGGGAACCAGTTTATTGGCCATTCAGCGGATAAATCGGGAATTAACAAGGGGCGTATAGGGAGTTTCAAATCCAGGGTACCTGTATATCCACGATCCAAGCAAAAATTCATGTTGATGTGAATCCAAGATGGCCACCAAAGCTAAAAATAGATTTTAAAAAACAAGTTTGTAGCTACTACTTCTTGAAAACTATAAGTGATATTGATATGGGACTTTTTCTAAAATGATCAGCATGACATGATGTTGGTCCTTATGGAAAATCGTTTTGATTCGTCGTTAAACATGGCTGCGGCCATCTTTTTTTACATAGAGTTATATAGTAAAAACTTGTAGTGACTACTCCTCTGAAACTACTTGACGGATTTTCATGTTAAAAATCATTTTGATTTGACATTAAACATGGCTGCAGCGGCCATCTTTGTTTACATAGAGTTATATAGTAAATACTTGTAGCGACTACTTCTCTGAAACTACTTCAAGGATTTTCACGAAACTTAACGGAAATGTTGCTCTGGGTGTGTAGTTGATCCTAACAAAATTTCAGGTCAGTCGGAAATTCAAGATGGCACCATGGCTAAAAATAGATTTTTAAAAAACAAATTTGTAGCGACTACTTCTTGAAAACTATAAGTGATATTGATATGGGACTTTTTCTAAAATGATCAGCATGACATGATGTTGGTCCTTGTTGAAAATTATTTTGATTCAACATTAAACATGGTTATTAAATGATTATGACATAAAATTTCTTGAATGGCCAGTGGCCATCTTTGTTTACATAGAGTTATATATAAAGACTTGTTACGACTACTCTGAAACTACTTGATAGATTTTTCATGAAACTTCACAGGAATGCGTATCTAGCTTTCAGAACCTGCCAGTAGAGCTTCAAGGTCATTGACCTCTTGTTGTGGTTTCTGCTCATGCAATCTTTATGAAACAATGCCAGCCAGATCACAATTATAATGTGGCTATTAATGCTATTTATACTCCAATCTAGATGAAACTTGGGGACAATGTTTACGGCAACACTATCTCATCCAGGCTTGATGACCAGCCAGATAACACCTATAATGCTGGAGTTATGGATCTTTGATTTAGTGCTGAAGTGACCTGATACATGAACCTTCTCTTTGCTTCATTTTGATCATGTTTATTATAAAGCTTAATATGTGTTGATGGTGATGATATTTGATATATGTATACAATAACAGCTTGTTAATAATTGAATGCATTTTGTTTAGCAGATGAAGACGGTGCATACTTTTTAATCAAATGAGGATTTCAAGGAGTTTTTGCTGAATTTTCAAAATGACATATAACTTCCAAATATGTGTTCAAACAAGAAACCTAGGGAAATCGGGCATGTAGATGATTTTTGTCTCGCCTTTTCAAAGAAAAAAAAGAGACATCTAAGGTTTCGCTTTTCGGCGGCAAAGGCGTCAACGTTCAAGTTTTGCGTTTAGGTCTTTTTCTCAAAAAGTGTGTGCGCTAGACCTTTCAAACTTTGCTTATAGTTGTATCTTGGGTGGTTAAGCAAGTTAAGAAATCAAAAGGTTACATAAAGACATAATAAAAAATGGATATTTTACATCATTGTCATGATCCTGGTATTACTTTTTAGTGTTACAGAAGAAGACCCCTAACGCGGCTGCATGTTTTGAGAAATGGTATAGAGTTGGTTGTCCTGTGTGAAGATGGTGTCCACATGTTGCTGCCAGACAGCAGATAAAAAGGTAATACAAGATTTAAGGCTTCGTCTTAATAGTGTATTTTTGTTCTTAATAGTGTATTTTTGTTGTTCAAGTCAAACTTAGCCCCCTTGTAGTATTGTTCTTATTCAAGAAGAATTTGTGCTCATTGTTCCTGTCGTTGCTGTTGAAATTAATTTGGTCCATATCTTGTAGTTGCTGTTTTATGCCTCTCGCATTTTTTGTCTCGCCTTTTCGATGAAAAAAAGAGACAGGTGTTGCTTTTTCGGCGACGGCGGCGTCAACATTGAAGTTTTGCGTTTAGGTCATTTTCTCACAAACTGTATACACTAGACCTTTCAAACTTTGCTTATAGTTGTATCTTGGGTGGTGCATCGCAATGTGACAAAGCAAATGTGCAAGTGACCTTGACCCTCCAAGCAAAGGGCAGAACTTAATAATTTTTAGGTTCAACTTTTGCGTTTAGGTCACTTTTTCACGAACTGTATGCACTAGACCTTTAAAACTTTGCTTATAGTTGTATCTTGAGTGGTACATTGCAACGTGACAAAGCAAATGTGAAAGTGACCTTGACCCTGAAAGCAAAGGGCAGATAACTTAATAATTTAATAATTTTACCTTCAACTTTTGCGTTGCGGTAAATTTCGCGCAAAAAGTACTACACCTTTCAAATTTTGTTTGTAGTTGTATCTTGGGTGGTACATCGTAACGTGACAAAGCAAATGTGGAAGTGACCTTGACCCTCCAAGCAAAGGGCAGATAACCTTATAGTTTTTACCCTCAACTTTTGCGTTTAGGTCACTTTTTCACAAACTGTATAGGTCAGGGTTTGACACTAACGCTAGCCCGCTAGCCCGAGGCTAGTCACTTTCGAGAAGGACTAGTAAAAACTCACAGTTGACAAGCCCAACGGGGTAGTTGTTTTTATTATTTAAATGTCGATTTTAAATGATCTTACATGTATATAATCCTGATGTCAAAAATTGCCAAATCATTTCAATTTTTCCTATTCAAACTCTTCAATATCGTAATGTAAAGTAGGGTATATAGACCAAGACAAGCACCTGCAAATGTGCGAATGTGTAGGTGTGTCAAATTACTCATCACTGATTGGCCAAATGCTGAAAAATAACCCGCGTTTTATACATATCCCCACATCTTTTTCGTAGAGACGCTGCATTTCTATCACTATATTAATTTCTAAGCATTTTATTGACATGATGAATGTGAATGTGACCTTCACATTGTAAACAAATATGTGGCGATATTTAGATATGGAACTGTCTCCATCGAAACAAACGAAAAACAGAATAGGAAAAGCTTCATCAGCAAAAAACAACATGATTCAAATAAACACATCGAGGGCTTAACGCGAAACTATTGTAACTCAATTTTTTTCTGAAAATGATTTTTTTACATAATCCTTATCAGATACTGACCCTTTATAATGTCACACAATATTAGAACTAGATAAGTGAGTTACAATAGTTTCGCGTTGAACCTTCGACATAGGTGTATTTTAGCCATCGTGTAAGTGCCTACAGAGCCCTTTTCCCAGTTTTGGGGAAGGGGCCTTTTGCCTTTAATTGCGGAAAAACATCCATAAACGGGAAATGAAATTTCCAAGGTAAGTCTGCATGACTTTAAAAGAAATTTGATTGTAAAAAATGCCTTATACAGGCCTCTGCAAAGAAGGGTATAATGGCCGTGGCCTATAAATAAATTTGACTATGACCTAGTCACAAAGCTGTTGTCTTGCAATATTTACAAGCTGTACAGTCATATAGGAAATGCAACCTCAGCTATAGATAGAGATGGATTACGAAGTTTCCCCTCGGACATGCCGTCGCCATGGAGAGAACCCACGCTGGTCAGATGTATGTCTATAGCTCCAAAACCAAGGCCTTATCCATGGAGCTACCAAGCCATGATATTTTGGTATCTTTTTATTTTGCCGCAAAGGAGTAAAAGGAGGACTAGTTGGTTTTAAGAAGGGCTAGTAAAAATAAGAAGGCACTAGCCCTGTAGGCTAGTAGTCATAAAAAGTTAGTGTCTAACCCTGTAGGTACACTAGACCTTTCAAACTTTGCTTATAGTTGTATCTTGAGTGGTACATTGCAATGTGACAAAGCAAATGTGGATGTGACCTTGACCGTCCAAGCAAGGGGCAGATAACTTTATAATTTTTACATTCAACATTTGCGTTTAGGTCACTTTCTCGCAAACTGTAAGCACTACACATTTCAAACTTTATTTGTAGTTGTATCTTGGGTCGTACATCACAATGTGACAAAGCAAATGTGGATGTGACCTTGACCCTCCAAGCAAAGGGCAGATAGATAACCTTATAATTTTTACCTTCAACTTTTGTGTTTAGGTCACTTTTTCACAGACTATGCACTAAGACCTTTCAAACTTTGCTTATAGTTGTATCTGGAGTATTACATTGCAACCTGACAAAGCAAATGTGGATGGGACCTTGAACCTCAAAGCAAGGGGCAGATAACTTTTTTTTAAAAATTTTACCTTCAACATTAGCGTTTATGTCACTTTCTCACAAACTTTATGCATTACACCTTTCAAACTTCACTTATAGTTGTTTCTTGGGTAGTACTTCACAACGTGTCAAACTTCAAATGTGGATGTTAAGCAAAGGGCAGATAACTTTTAATTGCTACATTTACATCACTTTCTCATGAACTATAATTATGCACTAGATGCTTTAAACCTAGTTTATAGCTTAATCTTTGGAAGACAAAACTTCTATTTTGACATAGTTGTGTCTTGGGTAGTGCATCTTTTTGGATGCATGAATTTCATCTATGACCTTGACCTATTTTTTGGAGCTAATGATTTTTAGATCACCTGAGCCGAAGGCTCAAAGTGATCTATTGGGATCACTCTGCGTCCGTCGTCTGTCATCCGTCGTCCGTCGTTAACTTTTCTTTAAACGACTTCTCCTCAAAAACCGCTTGGCTAATTTTGACCAAACTTCACATGGATGATCCTTAGATGAAAGCTTTCTAGATTTGTTAAAATTAGGGCAGCACGACATCCAAGATGGCCACCATTACCATATATAGTCGAAACCTTAAAAAATCTTCTCCAGAACCGCTGGACAGATTTCAACATTTTTTTTTTTAAATGATCGCCAACGCCAAGGCTATCAAGTTTGTTCAAATGAAGTCCCCGAGGTCAAAAATGGCCGGTCCCCGGGGATCCAAAGTTTGTATATTGAGATTTTCCATGTTTTTCATATAGACATATAGGAAAAAACTTTAAAAAATCTTCTTCTCTGAAACCACAAGGCACAGAGCTCTCATTTATTACATGTAGCATCAGCTTATGGTCCTTTACTAAGTATGTTCAAAAGGTGACCCTGGAGTCAAATTTGTCCCTGCCCCGGTTGTCACAGTTTTACATAGACTTATATAGGTTTTTATTTTTAAAAATCTTCTTCTTGGAAGCTACAGGAGCCAAAGGTTTGATATTTTGCAGTTACTATAAGCGTATGGTCCTTTATCAAGTTTGTTCAAATGTTGACCCCGCCCCAAGGGTCACATATTTTGCATAGACATGTATAGGGAAAAGCTTAAAAAATCTTCTCTGAAACTGCAAGAGTCAGAGGTTTAATATTTTGCATTTGCTATAAGCTTATGGTCCTCTACCAAGTTTGTTCAAATGGTGACCCAGGGGTCACATTTGACCCCACCCCGGGGGTCACAGTTTTACATAGGCTTGTATAGGGAAAAACTGAAAAAAATCTTCTTTGGAACCACATGGCACAGAGCTCTCATGTATTACGTGTAGCATCAGCTTATGGTCCTCTACTAAGTTTGTTCAAATGGTGACCCTGGGGTCAAATTTGTCCCCACCCCGAGGGTCACAGTTTTACATAGACTTATATAGGATTTTTTTTTTAAAATCTTCTTCTCGGAAACTGCAAGAGCCAGAGGTTTGATATTTTGCATTTACTATAAGCTTATGGTCCTTTACCTTTGTTCAAATGGTGACCCTGGGGTCACATTTGGCCCAGCCCCAAGGGTCGCATGTTTTACATAGACATGTATAGGGAAAAACTTTAAAAAAAATCTTCTCTGAAACTGCAAGAGCCAGAGGTTTAATATTTTGCATTTGCTATAAGGTTATGGTCCTCTACCAATTTTGTTCAAATGGTGACCCTGGGGTCACATTTGGCCCTGCCCCGGGGGTCACAGTTTACATAGGCTTGTATAGGGAAAAACTTAAAAAATCTTCTTCTCTGGAACTGCAAGAGTCAGAGGTTTAATATTTTGCATTTGCTATAAGCTTATGGTCCTCTACCAAGTTTGTTCAAATGGTGACCCAGGGGTCACATTTGGGTCCACCCTGGGGGTCACAGTTTTACATAGGCTTGTATAGGGAAAAACTGAAAAAAATCTTCTTCTCTGGAACCACATGGCACAGAGCTCTCATGTATTACATGTAGCATCAGCTTATGGTCCTCTACTAAGTTTGTTTAAATGGTGACCCTGGGGTCGAATTTGTCCCCGCCCCGAAGGTCAGTTTTACATAGACATATAGGATTTTTTTTTTAATCTTCTTCTCGGAAACTACAAGAGCCAGAGGTTTAATATTTTGCATTTGCTACAAGCTTATAGTCCTCTACCAATTTAGTTCAAATGGTGACCCTGGGGTCACATTTGGCCCCGCCCCAGAGGTCACAGTTTACATAGGCTTGTATTGGGAAAAACTTAAAAAAATCTTCTTCTCTGGAACTGCAAGAGCCAGAGGTTTAATATTTTGCATTTGCTATAAGCTTATGGTCCTCTACCAAGTTTGTTCAAATGGTGACCCTGGTGTCAAATTTGGTCACGCCCCGGGGTCACAGTTTTGCATAGACTTATATAGGAAACACATTAAAGTCTTCTTCTCTGGAACTACAAGAGCCATAGGTTTAATATTTTGCATTTACTATACTCTTATGGTCCTTTACCAAGTTTGTTCAATTGGTGAACATGGGGTCACATTTGGCCCCACCCCAGGAGTCATGTTTTACATAGACTTGTATAGGGAAAAACTTAAAAAATCTTCTCTGAAACCACAAAGCTCTCATATATTACATGTAGCCCTGGGGGTGCCCAAGGTGTAAAACTCTAGCACCTTCATTGTGTATTTGATATTTACCAAATTTTGTCAGTGTCTTTATATCAATGTTGTTATACACAACAGAGTCCACATTTCTTGAACAATCTTAACCAAACTTGCACAGATTGTATATGACCATAAGATTTCGAAGAAGTTTGATAATATGCCAGTACTCAAGTGATCGATTTAGGGTCATCTTGGCCCCCTTGTTTTTATATTTTTTTTATAGAATAGCATTTTTAAACAAATGCACATAAATTTCATCTAGGCAAACTGTATACTCCATTGTTTTTAATTGTTAAAATGTTTATAAACTTTCATTTAAGCATCATTTATCGTTTATTTTTAAGTCCCGCCCCCGTTAGGCGAGACAAGTGAATCCGCGGATTTCTTGTTTTAAAAGTTGGTAAAAGGGTCACACTTTCTTTTTATCTATTTAATACATGAAAAGCATGGAAAAGACTCCAGTTGGCCAGTGTCTTAATAGCCCCCTGTCTAATGCTGAAGCTCGCAGTAGCATCTGAATTCCACTGCTAAGATTGAGTCTCAGAGGATGTTTATTATTTTATGTGGGAAAAGCAACCTCTTGGCCATGATGGTAAAGACACTGCGTTTGAAACCTTCTCGCCTCTCACCGCTACAGGCTCGAATCCCACTGGGAGCTCAGCTTGTCAATTAATAAAGAGTAGATTCTTACTGATGGCGGGAGGTGTACAGTACTGGTTGTACGCAGGAAAAGGTGGTTGCTCTGCCTCCACCACACAGAAATCGATCATCATATATAGCCTAAAATGGGCTGAAAATGAGGTTAAACACCATTCAATCAACCGGTTATGTGCGAATGTTTGCAATTTTCTTGCAGAAGTTCTATTCATGAGTCTGGATTCAGGTACATGCATCCAAGGTCTTCCTCCACCTTTAAGTTATCTGTCCTAATACTCCTATATGACCTAAGCGCTGTATAAAACAGTTATCTGTCCTAATACTTCCTATATGACCTATAAAATCGAATTAAAAAAAAGCATGGCAATGAGTTCAGACACATTTTAAAAATTAAGATGAGATGTGTTGAAAATCACAATGAAAACAAAGGACCATTTATTTATTGGAAAATTACTTTCATTTTTGTTCAGACTCAAGCATATACAGCTTTTTGTCCAGGGATTTATCTGTTCTAAATCTACATGTGGCGGTCGGAACCCTTGCCCATCTCTGTAAATCTGCCAGTGACAAGATCCAGTGATTTATATCAATCAAAACTTTCTCAATGATAAAATTAGTAAAACATGCCCTTAAAGTTAGAACTGAAGATGGAGTGCAATTTTCATATTCATAGGTGTTTTTAAATGCTTCTATGCACAATTGAATTTACTAAAAAGGAGTCAAAATGCTGCTTAAAGATTGTTCATACTGCATTGATATACTGACATTAACTTGTTGTGTAATATTATATATTTACTTACAGTACAGCTCACACGAAACGCACACTTCACTCGATTCGCCGAGTTTGGTCGTATCGAGTTTGGCGCGTATCTACGCGGAGTCAGTGTTTGTACTCGGCGAATTCACACGGCGAAAGTACGCTATTGCCGAGTGATAACCACTCCGAGTTACTCCGCGTAGAATCCAATTAAGCAAAAGTGCACACCTGTGAACTCCGCGTACCTCGGCGTGAAGGATGCCGCGTATCTCGGCGTAAAATTTAATTAACTGTAATTTTCCTATGACGTCGGCCATTTTTTTTAGAATCGAATAGAATATTTCCAATCACGGGCCACCAAGTACATGTATGTAATGTAATAAATATTGGCACGCGCACACAACAAATGCTTGATTGTGACGACGAGTATTAATCAAATTATGAAGCAACATTATATTGATAAAAACAAGTAGAGGTCTACCAATTACATGCACAAGATGTGTAAACCTTTAAAATGACCTTGCTGTTTAATTGAATTAAATTGGAATTTATAGTCGCACCGACTATATATATATTCCAATTTATTTCAATTAAAATACGTAATTTAGATAATGTAAACCGTTTTACACTTAAATCATGTAAATTGCCCAACCATTTATATTTCACCAAAAGCCTTCAAATTAACGTAGTTATCGGAATTGGCAATTCAGTGCAATATATTGCTTTCTAAACATATTACAACTTTCTTTCAGGTAAAAGTTTGATCAGCAAATAGATTTATATCGGTGCACAAGTTTGTACATCATGTCATGTACATGTATTTGTTGATTATGTGCAGAATAGTACCGGAGATAACGAATAACAAGTGCAATCAGATTCATTTCATTTCCTATTGTATACCCGTGTGCCCCCTATGAGTATGGCATAGATCAATACACACGTTTATATTTAATATTCAAGTATAGCACAGTCTAGATAAAAGTGTATATACATATTCAGCTGCAAGTTACATGTAAAAATATTCAGGCTTATTTCAGTTTTACTTTTGTTAAATTTGTGAATATGGGAATTCGCCAGGGCGATGTCTTTAGACGTATATACTTTTGGAATATGTTAATCGCGTAAGATGTTGCTTGGTATAACTTAATGGACGCAGTATCCATAAAGGCACGCGCACACAACAAATGCTTGATTGTGACGAGGAGTATTAATCAAATTATGGAGCAACATTATATTGATAAAAACAAGTAGAGGTTCACCAATTACATGCACAAGATGTGTAAACCTTTAAAATGACCTTGCTGTTTAATTGAATTAAATTGGAATTTATAGTCGCACCGACTATATATATATTCCAATTTAATTCAATTAAAATACGTAATTTAAATAATGTAAACTGTTTTACACTTAAATTGCCCAACCATTTATATTTCACCAAAAGCCTTGAAATTAACGTGCAATATATTGCTTTCTAAACATATTACAACTTTCTTTTCAGGTAGAAGTTTGATCAGCAAATAGATTTATATCGGTGTACAAGTTCGTACATCATGTCATGTACACGTATCAGTTGATTATGTGCAGAATAGTACCGGAGATAACGAAAAACAAGTGCAATCAAATTAATTTCATTTCCTATTGTATACCCGCGTGTCCGCTATGAGTATGGCTTAGCTCAATACACACGTTTAATATTCAAGTATAGCACAGTCTAGATAAAAGTGTATAGACATATTCAACTGCAAGTTACATGTAAAAATATTCAGGCTTATTTCAGTTTTACTTTTGTTAAATTTGTGAATATGGGAATTCGCCAGGGCGATGTCTTTAGACGTATTTAATTACTTTTGGAATATGTAAATCGCGTAAGATGTTGCTTGGTATAACTTAATGGACGCAGTATCCATATAGGCACGCGCACACAACAAATTCTTGATTGTGACGAGGAGTATTAATCAAATTATGAAGCAACATTATATTGATAAAAACAAGTAGAGGTCTACCAATTACATGCACAAGATGTGTAAACCTTTAAAATGACCTTGCTGTTTAATTGAATTAAATTGGAATTTATAATCGCACCGACTATATATATATTCCAATTTAATTCAATTAAAATACGTAATTTAGATAATGTAAACTGTTTTACACTTAAATTGCCCAACCATTTATATTTCACCAAAAGCCTTCAAATTAACGTAGTTATCGGAATTGGCAATTCAGTGCAATATATTGCTTTCTAAACATATTACAACTTTCTTTTCAGGTAAAAGTTTGATCAGCAAATAGATTTGTATCGGTGCACAAGTTCGTACATCATGTCATGTACATGTATCTGTTGATTATGTGCAGAATAGTACCGGAGATAACGAAAAACAAGTGCAATCAGATTCATTTCATTTCCTATTGTATACCCGCGTGCCCGCTATGAGTATGGCATATATCAATACACATGTTTTATATTTCATATTCAAGTATAGCACAGTCTAGATAAAAGTGTATAGACATATTCAACTGAAAGTTACATGTAAAAATATTCAGGCTTATTTCAGTTTTACTTTTGTTAAATTTGTGAATAAGGGAATTCGCCAGGGCGATGACATTAGACGTATTTAATTACTTTTGGAATATGTAAATCGCGTAAGATGTTGCTTGGTATAACTTAATGGACGCAGTACTTATCCAACTCGATCGTTTGATAAATTCAATAGTAATCAGGCACTCGTGTAAGATCATTATATATTAAACATTGATAAGGAAAAACTACAATAGATGCATGTAGTCACAATTGTAAAAAACATCATGGATTACGGAAATCAACGAGATCCCCTTCACTATATATTGAATTTATTGAACAATTTGGATAAAATTCTCGCATAGCCTCACATCATATAATTTTATCCAACTCGTTTGATAAATTCAATATTAATCAGTCACTCGCGTAAGATCATTATTAAACATCGATCACAATAGTTTAGTGTTTGTTAGCAGATGTTAATATGTAAATGAGTGATCACAAACAAAGAATGATGTAGATGTTGCGATATATCGACTAGACTACACCATATGAATCAGAAGGAATGAGTTATGCTCCCAAAACTAGCTTCGAGTTTGGGATGACAGTAGGTTGTGTGAGGTTTGGTGCACCCTTTAACCTGGTTTAAACCCCAATTTTTTTGCCAATGACCGTTTGAAGACGACATTGTCAACCTTTCTTTGTGTGTTTTTGACGTCATATTCCTTATTAACATTTCCATTCATGTTTGTCGTTTTGCGTGTTTTAGAGTTAACTGTATTCTGGGGAAGGTTTTAGAGTTAACTGTATTCTGGGGAAGCTGCTTTTCCTGTTCGACTTTTATACTTTTTTAAAGTGTTTCTACGACCAAACTTCTGTTAACAATAATGGATGCCCTGGTTACTAGGTTAAAGGATAATTTTACATCATTTTTAGCTCTACTGATCAGAGATCAGCAGAGCTTATGCCGTGGTGCGGCGTCCGTCGTCCGTCTGTCCGTCCGTCTGTCCGTCCGTCCGTTAACTTTTATTTGTAGCGACTACTCCTCTGAAACTACTGGATGGATATTCATAAAACTTTACAGAAATGTTGCCCATGAAGTCTAGTTGATCCTAGCAAAAATTCATGTTGATGTGAAATCCAAGATGGCCGCCAAAGCTAAAAATAGATTTTTTAAATTCAAGTTTGTAGCGACTACTTCTTGAAAACTATAAGTGATATTGATATGGGACTTTTTCTAAAATGATCAGCATGACATGATGTTGGTCCTTGTTGAAAATCGTTTTGATTTGACGTTAAAAATGGCTGCCAGCGGCCATCTTTGTTTACATAGAGTTATATAATGAAAACTTGTAGCGACTACTCCTCTGAAACTACTTGATGGATTTTCATGAAACTTCACAGGAATGTTGCTCTTGATGTCTAAATGATCCTAGCAAAATTTCAGGTCGGCCGGAAATTCAAGATGGCCGCCACGGCTAAAAATAAATTTTCAAAATACAAGTTTGTAGCGACTACTTCTTGAAAACTATAAGTGATATTGATATGGGATTTTTCTAAAATGATCAGCATGACATGATGTTGGTCCTTATCAAAAATCGTTTTGATTCGACGTTAAACGTGGCTGCCAGCGGCCATCTTTGTTTACATAGAGTTATATAGTAAAAACTTGTAGCGACTACTCCTCTGAAACTACTTGGCGGATTTTCATGAAACTTTACAGGAATGTTGCTCTTAATGTCTTATTGATCCTAGCAAAATTTCAGATCGGCCAGAAATTCAAGATGGCTGCCACAGTTAAAAATAGATTTTTAAAAAATAAGTTTGTAGCGACTACTTCTTGAAAACTATAAGTGATATTGATATGGGACTTTTTCTAAAATGATCAGCATGACATGATGGTTATCCGAGTCGAACATTATTTTGATTCGACATTAAACATGGCTGCCAGTGGCCATCTTTGTTTACATAGAGTTATATAATGAAAACTTGTAGCGACTACTCCTCTGAAAGTACTTGACGGATTTTCATGAAACTTCACAGAAATGTTGCTCTTGATGTCTAATTGATCCTAGCAAAATTTCAGGTCGGCCGGAAATTTAAGATGGCCGCCATGGCTAAAAATAGATTTTCAAAATACAAGTTTGTAGCGACTACTTCTTGAAAACTATAAGTGATATTGATATGGGACTTTTTCTAAAGACATGATGTTGGTCCTTGTCGAAAATCGTTTTGATTCGACGTTAAACATGGCTGCTAGTGGCCATCTTTGTTTACATAGAGTTATATAATGAAAACTTGTAGCGACTACTCCTCTGAAACTACTTTACGGATTTTCATAAAACTTCACAGGAATGTTGCTCTTGATGTCTTATTGATCCTAGCAAAATTTCAGGTCGGCCGGAAAATCAAGATGGCCGCCACGGCTAAAAATAGATTAAAAAAAAATAAGATTGTAGCGACGACTTCTTGAAAACTTTAAGAGATATTGATATGGGACTTTTTCTAAAATGATCAGCATGACATGATGGTTATCCGACTTGAACATTATTTTGATTCGACGTTAAACATGGCTGCCAGTGGCCATCTTTGTTTACATAGAGTTATATAATGAAAACTTGTAGCGACTACTCCTCTGAAAGTACTTGACGGATTTTCATGAAACTTCACAGAAATGTTGCTCTTGATGTCTAATTGATCCTAGCAAAATTTCAGGTCGGCCGGAAATTCAAGATGGCTGCCACAGCTAAAAATAGATTTTCAAAAATCAAGTTTGTAGTCACTACTTCCTGAAATCAAAATCAATCAGTAGAGCTTCAAGGTCATTGACCTCTTGTTATAAATAGATAGCCTACTGCAGTGTTAAATATTTCATTATGTATTATTATTGGTGCGACGGATTGCGGCAGGTGCTGTTCATAAAAAAAAAAACCCATACTTTTTGAACATTTTCATGTTGTTTTTTCAAATAACTTGTAATTAATGAATTATAAGGCCAGTATCAACTTTTTTTGTTGATCAACCCACGTATTTGACAAAATCTGCAAATATTTTTTATAAAGTTGGTCTTAAAATCCACTTACCTAGGTTCATACCACAAAACATCTAAGGCAATCAGGCACGCAAACGAAATATGTATTTACATACATGTATATACTGTACTTTACTCAGTATACATATTACATAACATTTTTATTTATCCAAGAGAATACCACGACACGTCGCTAATTATCTATACTAGTGTAATGGAAGCATGATCTAACCGGGTTACTGCGACATGTACATGTAGAGTACATGTTTACAATATCGTAACTCTGCTCAATACACATGAAAACGCCTTATTCAGAGTCCTGACCATGGCAACGCGCTTGACAACGTGTAAGACAACGTGTGCTAAGAAATAGAGTGTGTATTTAAGTTTTGTGTTTGGAAGCTAGCATTGGTTGCCGTTACAGATTAAAACTAAATATTTATTTCGTCCTCATGGCAGTTGTGTTTAATTGCATTTGAGAGTACAGCATCACAAACGTCAACTATAAGGTAACTTTATTACTTTCACGCACAGTGTACATTTACAACAAACATAAAAATAAAACACGTAGATCTATGCAGATGTACATTACCAGTACGAATGCCGTTCATCATTGTTTCAGACATAAATATTCAAGTCCGATAAAAAGGTCATTTACCTGTATAATTGACGACTCGGCGAATGCCGAGTTCGTCTACGCGGAGTATCTCGGCGAAGTTACGCTAGTCGTTCGTCACGTAGCTGATTTCCACTCGGCGTAGTTTTATCGTCCAAACTCCGCGTAATTACGCGATTTCTGAATTCTCACTCGGCGTGAAAGAGTAAAGTGTGGGTTTCGCGTGAGCTGTACTGTATATATATTTGTCTCTTTCAGTTTTGACAAGATTAGATGATAAGAGGCTGTACTTTGAAGATGTCACAAGATGGGGATCTGAAATTCTGTTTGATGGGACATGTACATGGGTATCATTGATGGCTTTAAGCAGTATGACTGTCATTTTGGAAAGCCACGTGGAAAGAAGGCAAAATACATAAGGTGAGAATCTGATGTCATCTTACAGAACTTTACAGTTGCTGCAAATTCTATCAAGTAAATTATTGTATACTTTCATATTGTCCCGTTTAGTTTGCATTGAGCTAAGCGTGCAATATTCTACGATATTGCATGCATTGATATTGCACGGGAACTTTTGCTCGTGCTTGCTAAGAGCCGCGAAAATAGAAATAAGGAACTACTTTCAAATAAAAATAACGGAATCCTTTCTATAGTGTCAACAAAAAAATACGTGTTTTTTTTACAACCTTTTATGGCAAAAATTGATAAAATAATTCAAATGGTCACTCACCCACTGTTTTTAACGTTATCGAATGGTAAACAAACTTCCGAAAATCGCTTGATGTTTTTAATGACGTCATCCGACGTCGACGTCGTTTTCGCGCAAAATAATCATCCACACAAAATGAAACTGAATGGCAAGATAGGAATTCCATCAAAAGCTATAAAAATAACACAAATACAATGAAAAGTAATAGTCATACAATTAACATTGATCAAAAACAATATGAAAGTATACAATAAAAAGGTTATTGAATTTGTGTGGCTAAATATTACTTGGAAATAGTTGTTTTAGCGCAGGACGACTCGCAAGCTCGTCGTCCTTTGCCAAAACAACTCGTTCAAGTAATATTTAGCCATACAAATGCAATAACCTATAATATTGAATAATCAAAGATTTTTATCCAGCATGTTTTTGTGTCGCCTACTTAGCATGGCAAACACTTAGGGATCACTTTGCCCGTTATCTGTCATCCGTCCGTTGTTGTCCGTTTAACTTCAATCTGCAGCCAGACTTGAAAAGTATTTGACCTATGTTCAGAAAACTTCACACACATCTTCATCTTATCTCAAGGAATTTTGGTATACATGTCCAATAACTGACTTTCATTTTGGTAGGGTTATATCCCTTTTTATAAAACTTTAACCTGCAACCTAACCAATCTCATAACTGGCATAACTTAATAAACATACAGCAGGCAACACGAGTGTTCTTTGGAAAACTCTTTTAGTTAGCTTGACTATTCGAAGAATAAGAGTGCTTATGTAATCACGTTGGCGTCGGTGTCCCACATCAAGGTTTCTGTGTAAGCTGTGTTTACAAGACTATATCTCTTACATTTCTTATCCTAGCACAACCAAATTTGGCCATGGGCTTCCTTATAGCATTATCTTAAGGGCTGCATAAGTAATTTTGGTTCCTGTATCACCTGGTTCCCATGGAACCCAAATTATGATGGCCCTTAAAATGTGTCCCATTTCACATCAAATTTTGCGTGTAAGCTGTGTTTACAAGTCTATAACTCTTACATTTCTTATCCTAATATCCTATCACAACCTTATTTGGCCAAGAGCTTCATTATAGCATTATGTTAAGGGCTCCCCCCACACTATCCGAAATGCATGTTGTGTTTTTTATTTATTTTTAACTCTACTGATCAGAGATCAGCAGAGCTTATGCCGTGGTGCGGTTTCCGGTGTCCGTCTGTCTGTCTGTTCGTCCGTAAACTTTTTTTGTAGCGACTACTCCTCTGAAACTACAGAATGGATTTTCATGAAACTTTACAGAAATGTTGCCCATGAAGTCTAGTTGATCTTAGCAAAAATTCATGTTGATGTGAAATCCAAGATGGCCGCCAAATCTAAAAATAGGTTTTAAAAAACAAGTTTGTAGCGACTACTTCTTGAAACTCTAAGTGATATTGATATGGGACTTTTTCTAAAATGATCAGCATGACATGATGTTGGTCCTTGTCGAAAATCGTTTTGATTCGAATTAAACATGGCTGCCAGTGGCCATCTTTGTTTACATAGAGTTATATAGTGAAAACATGTAGCGACTACTCCTCTGAAACTACTTGACGTATTTTCATGAAACTTCACAGGAATGTTGCTCTTGATGTCTAATTGATCCTAGCAAAATTTCAGGTCAGCCGGAAATTCAAGATGGCCGCCAAGGCTAAAAATAGATTTTCAAATACAAAGTTTGTAGTGACTACTTCTTGAAAACTATAATTGATATTGATATGGGACTTTTTCTAAAATGATCAGCATGACATGATGTTCATCCTTGTCAAAAATTGTTTTGATTCGATGTTAAACATGGCTGTCAGCGGCCATCTTTTTTTACATAGAGTTATATAATGAAAACTTGTAGCGACTACTCCTCTGAAACTACTTGACGGATTTTCATGAAACTTCACAGGAATGTTGCTCTTGATGTCTCATTGATCCTAGCAAAATTTCAGGTCGGCCAGAAATTCAAGATGGCCGCCATGGCTAAAAATAACAAGTTTGTAGCGACTGCTTCCTGAAATCAAAATCAATCAGTAGAGCTTTAAGGTCATTGACCTCTTGTTTATTTTTTTTACGTATTAACGTGTTCTTTTGGTCAATTCTTACACATATTGTTCAGTCCCCCCACACACCCCTCACACCCACCCACCCAACCACATTGAAACTGGATTTTTAGCTCTACTGATCAGAGATCAGCAGAGCTTATGCCGTTGTGCGGCGTCCGTCGTCCGTCCGTCTGTCCGTCCGTCTGTCTGTCCGTCCGTTAACTTTTATTTGTAGCGACTACTCCTCTGAAACTACTGGATGGATATTCATAAAACTTTACAGAAATGTTGCCCATGAAGTCTAGTTGATCCTAGCAAAAATTCATGTTGATGTGAAATCCAAGATGGCCGCCAAAGCTAAAAATAGATTTTTTAAATTCAAGTTTGTAGCGACTACTTCTTGAAAACTATAAGTGATATTGATATGGGACTTTTTCTAAAATGATCAGCATGACATGATGTTGGTCCTTGTCGAAAATCGTTTTGATTTGACGTTAAACATGGCTGCCAGTGGCCATCTTTGTTTACATAGAGTTATATAATGAAAACTTGTAGCGACTACTCCTCTGAAACTACTTGACGGATTTTCATGAAACTTCACAGGAATGTTGCTCTTGATGTCTAAATGATCCTAGCAAAATTTCAGGTCGGCCGGAAATTCAAGATGGCCGCCACGGCTAAAAATAAATTTTCAAAATACAAGTTTGTAGCGACTACTTCTTGAAAACTATAAGTGATATTGATATGGGACTTTTTCTAAAATGATCAGCATGACATGATGTTGGTCCTTATCAAAAATCGTTTTGATTCGACGTTAAACGTGGCTGCCAGCGGCCATCTTTGTTTACATAGAGTTATATAGTAAAAACTTGTAGCGGCTACTCCTCTGAAACTACTTCGCGGATTTTCATGAAACTTTACAGGAATGTTGCTCTTAATGTCTAATTGATCCTAGCAAAATTTCAGATCGGCCAGAAATTCAAGATGGCTGCCACAGTTAAAAATAAATTTTTAAAAAATAAGTTTGTAGCGACTACTTCTTGAAAACTATAAGTGATATTGATATGGGACTTTTTCTAAAATGATCAGCATGACATGATGGTTATCCGAGTCGAACATTATTTTGATTCGACATTTAACATGGCTGCCAGTGGCCATCTTTGTTTACATAGAGTTATATAATGAAAACTTGTAGCGACTACTCCTCTGAAACTACTTGACGGATTTTCATGAAACTTCACAGAAATGTTGCTCTTGATGTCTAATTGATCCTAGCAAAATTTCAGGTCGGCCGGAAATTCAAGATGGCCGCCATGGCTAAAAATAGATTTTCAAAATACAAGTTTGTAGCGACAACTTCTTGAAAACTATAAGTGATATTGATATGGGACTTTTTCTAAAATGATCAGCATGACATGATGGTTATTCAAGTCGAACATTATTTTGATTCGACGTTAAACATGGCTGCCAGTGGCCATGTTTGTTTACATAGAGTTATATAATGAAAACTTGTAGCGACTACTCCTCTGAAACTACTTGACGGATTTTCATAAAACTTCACAGGAATGTTGCTCTTGATGTCTAATTGATCCTAGCAAAATTTCAGGTCGGCTGGAAATTCAAGATGGCCGCCATGGCTAAAAATAGATTTTCAAAATACAACTATGTAGCGACTACTTTTTGAAAACTATAAGTGATATTGATATGGGACTTTTTCTAAAATGATCAGCATGACATGATGGTTATTCAAGTTGAACATTATTTTGATTCGACGTTAAACATGGCTGCCAGTGGCCATGTTTGTTTACATAGAGTTATATAATGAAAACTTGTAGCGACTACGTCTCTGAAACTACTTGACGGATTTTCATAAAACTTCACAGGAATGTTGCTCTTGATGTCTAATTGATCCTAGCAAAATTTCAGGTCGGCCGGAAATTCAAGATGGCCACCACGGCTAAAAATAGATTTTCAAAAAACCAGTTTGTAGCGACTACTTCCTGAAATCAAAATCAATCAGTAGAGCTTCAAGGTCATTGACCTCTTGTTTTATTTTATTATGCGATGGCGAGTTTTCCGTCGTCCGTCCGTCCATCATCCATTAACTTTTGCCTTGTGAACACTCCAAGGCCTTTATTATTAATCGGATCTTTACGAAACTTTGTCAGTGTCTTTATATCAATGAAAGCTCGGACAAGTTCGAAAACCAGCCAGATCGGATTAGTTTCACAGGAGTTAACTTATGGCCCTTGTTTTGCTGGAAAATGCCATATTAAGCCTTGTGAACACTCTAGCACGTTCATTTATTATTTGATCTTTACAAAATTTGCACAGATTGTTAATACCAATGAAGCTCGGACAAGTTCAAAAACCAGCTAAATTGGGTCAGTAACACCAGAGATATGGCCCTTGTTTTTTCTGAAAAATGCCATTTTCTGCCTTGTGTTTTTTTTAATTATTCTTATTCTTATTATATAATATTTCTTTTAAATTTTATTTATTTTTTAATTTGTTTTTATTTTTTTATTTTTTTATTTTTTTTTTATTTTTTTTTTAGCTCTACTGATCAGAGATCAGCAGAGCTTATGCCGTGGTGCTGTGTCCGTCGTCTGTCCGTTCGTCTGTCCATAATTTTTTTTGTAGCGACTACTCTTCTAAAACTACTGAATGGATTTTCATGAAACTTTACAGAAATGTTGCCCATGAAGTCTAGGTCTAATAACACTAAATCAACAGGATGTGCTCGCCTGGTGCAGTCGAAAGTAGTTCTGTATTAAAGAGTGCTAATCTTTTTTTCTTTAAAAACTTTTTTTAGTGCAGTTTCCTGTTATTTTTTGGCTGTAACTGTATTCTGGACATGTTGTTGATATTTGAAAATGCAGCTCATCATGTTTTTGACAGTTTTTTGATATAAATTTGAGAAGTGAAAGTAGACAGGGTATGAAATTGCAAGGGGTAAAAATAGTGTTGACCTTTGACCCGGTGTTAGTATACAACTGAAGAAATGTTTCTTAGAAGGTATTAAACCCCCTATTTCCTTGTTGATGTTTAATAGCAGACATGTTTATTTGCATGATAAAGTAAGTTTCCCAGAATTCTAACGAGGTTTGAGTTTTTAACAGCTTGTCAACTTTCTAACTTTACTATGGAAGGGCAATGGAGACTCATTTACGCTATTATAACCTATAAGGAGAAATCATGTATTTTTGAGAATTGCATAAAAAATGATTTTCTAGGCATTTATTTTGTTTGAATAGGTGAGTTGAACTCAGAAACAGAGAAAAAATATCATTTTCAGACTTTTAGACTATTTTAGAGTGTTTTTGGCAACTTTTGCTCAAATTTTCTGATTGTCTCTAAAAAGGTGATATTTTTATTGCTTTTTTTATTATTTCTTAATTTCGCGACAAAGTCGACTCGATTTGGTGCATGGTCAAGCGCAGGTAAATCGCAATAATTTCAAGACGAAGACATTCGGCATTGCGAAACAAGTCAAAATGTTTTTTTATTAAGTTGTTGGGTTGAATCGACCAGTTTAATTAAAAAACATGACACAAAATAATCCCTTATAGGTCTAATTACACTAAATCAACAGGATGTGCTCGCCTGGTGCAGTCGAAAGTAGTTCTGTATTAAAGAGTGCTAATCTTTTTTTCTTTAAAAACCTTTTTTAGTGCAGTTTCCTGTTATTTTTTGGCTGTAACTGTATTCTGGACATGTTGTTGATATTTGAAAATGCAGCTCATCATGTTTTTGACAGTTTTTGATATAAATTTGAGAAATGAAAGTAGACAGGGTATGAAATTGCAAGGGGTAAAAATAGGGTTGACCTTTGACCCGGTGTTAGTATACAACTGAAGAAATGTTTCTTAGAAGGTATTAAACCCCCTATTTCCTTGTTGATGTTTAATAGCAGACATGTTTATTTGCATGATAAAGTAAATTTCCCAGAATTCTAACGAGGTTTGAGTTTTTAACAGCTTGTCAACTTTCTAACTTTACTATGGAAGGGCAATGGAGACTCATTTACGCTATTATAACCTCTAGTTGATCCTAGCAAAAATTCATGTTGATACGAAATCCAAGATGGCCACCAAATCTAAAAATATAAATGATATTGATATGGGACTTTTTCTAAAATGATCAGCATGACATGATGTTGGTCCTTGTCCAGAATCGTTTTGATTCGACAGTAAAGATGGCTGCGCGGTTATCTTTGTTTACATAGAGTTATGTAGTAAAAACTTGTAGCGACTTCTCCTCTGAAATTACTCGACAGATTTCCATGAAACTTCACAGGAATGTTGCTCTTGATGTCTAAATTTTCCTAGCAACATTTCAGGTTGGTCGGAAATTCAAGATGGCTGCCACAGCTAAAATGAATTTTTCAAAAAACAAGTTTGTAGCGAGTACTTCTTGAAAACTATAAGTGATATTGATATGGGACTTTTTCTAAAATGATCAGTATGGAATTATATTGATCCTTGTCGAAAATTATTTTGATTCGAAGTTAAACAAAGCTGCCAGCAGCTATCTTTGTTTTACATAGTTATATAATGAAAACTTGTAGCGACTACTCCTCTGGAACTACTTGACGGATTTTCATGAAACTTCACAGGAATGTTGCTCTGGATGTCTAATTGATCCTAGCAAAATTTCAGGTCGGCCGGAAATTCAAGATGGCCACCATGGCTAAAAATAGATTTTCAAAATACAAGTTTGTAGCGACTACTTCTTGAAAACTTTAAGTGATATTGATATGGGACTTTTTCTTAAATGATCAGTATGACATGATGTTGATCCTTGTCAAAAATTATTGTGATAGCGACTACTCCTAAAACTACTAGATGGATTTTCATGAAACTTCACAGGAATGCTGATCTAGCTATTAAAAACCTATCAGTAGAGCTTCAAGGTCATTGACCTCTTATTTTTTAACGCCGTGATGGATTTGACGAAAGTTAGCAGGAAGCATTGGTTTGATTATTTAGTTGTGCCTATTGCGATTTTTTGAGGTTCATTGGTTTTTGATGGAGTTACGGCCCTTGACATTTTTACTATAAATTTCTTGTCGGCACTACTCCTCCTAAACGCCTTGTTGGGTTTCTAGGAAACTTGGCAGGAAGCATTGGTAAGATGTCTAGTTGTGGATATCGCGCTTTTGTTCCAGTTCGCTGATTCTTGACAGAGTTATGTCTAAACAGCTTGTTGGATTTCTACGAAATTTGTCAGGAAATCTCGGTATGATGTCTAGTTGTGCAAATCGCCGTATATCAATAAAATATTGGACAAGTTTGGGAAAAAGAAGTACTGATGGGAATTTTATGACGACAACCCTTGATATAAGAGCCGATTTAGCAAGTAGAGCATCTACAGGCCCTCTTGGGCCTCTTGTTTTACATATTTCTGTGTTGTTTTGGTCAATTCTTACACATATAGCTATGTTTCCCACCTCCCATCGCCTGCCCCTGCCTTGTTTTCTGATGGTGTATACTGGCTATATAATTTATTATTCTCCGAAAAATTGAATAGTCGAGCTGCGCTGTTCTCCGACAGCTCTTGTTAAAAGTTAGTTCTATGCCTGTAAACTGAAACAATGTCTCCCAAATTAGAGCGTTTTTATTGAGTTTTTATTGAGCATTTGAAGAAATATAAACACCTTGAATTATTCTCATTGTTTATGTACCCTGAAAAGAAAACGAATGCTATCAAAGTGAGATGGAACACAGTGAAAAATATCTTTAACAATTAAACCATAACATTCACAACGTTTATTCCACCTTTTAATACTGATGCTTTAAAGGTGTATATTAATGTTACTTTAGTTTGTACAGATTTCATTCCATGTCTGTTCTTCTCAATCTAGTTTCATCGAATGTATTCTTATATGCAATTTTTGCCTAAAATGTGTGATATTTATATCATGTATGCATGTACACGTATTTATATCATGTATGTATATACAAAAGTGTTTGAATAAAACTATCAAAAACAAAAAAAAAAAAGAGCCAGTTTCTATAAATCATGCTTTTATTTTAACAAAATTATGGCCCCTTTTATACTTAGCAAATTTGGTTAAAGTTTTGTATGTAAGCTTATATTTCTGAAACTACTTTACATAATGGATTACACATTCACAGATGTATTTGACATAATTAGACAACATCATAGAGCCATAGTCTATAACCCATGCTTTATTTCAGTGAATTTTTTTGGTTATTTTTACCGCCGAATATCGGCACTTTCCTCTAGCAAAAATCGACTCTATTTTCCCCAAAAAACGTCATATTTTCCCAATCCAAGGTCATATTTTCCCAATCAAAAGGTTCAATAAAAATATTAAATTTACACTGTAAGTATTGGTAAAAGAGCTTTCCGTAAGCGTATTATATTTTACTGTGCTTTTCACCAGGTCAAGAGAACGATTTTCAATCGAATTGTTTTTTCATTACGGGAAATTTCATGCTATGACTTACATCAACAGAAAGATGGGTTTTTGACGCTTTTAACGAAGTCAAACTTTTTTCAATCGGTCCCTTTGGAGCCTCACGATCTGTCAAAGTCTATTTTGCCCCTTCCTTTCCAATGCAAAATGTAAACAAACATGGCTGCTGTTTGACCCAGAAAAACAATATGTACGCATGAACGGAAGTCGATATGGGCAGTACTATTTACGATGAAGGGTAGAAAACTTACGTTATAAAGTGTTGAAATAGAGCGTATTTTTCATGATCACAATGTTTTTTCAACAATTAGATCTAAAAGAAATATTGATTTTTGAGCTTAGTGCATACACTTAATTATCGCAAATGAAACAAAATATTCCATACCATATACAATCCAAAGTTACATCCATATAAATCCTAAGTTTGTATTGTGATAGGCTTCATCACTTTTTCTTTAACTCTGTTTTGCCCTACTAAATAAGTTGTTGTGAACACAATAACTTCGTAATGTAATGCGTGTCAGTTGTGGTGATGTAACGTATCACATATGACGTCACCTTTCCTAGAAATTATAAAGCATAGAGGGGCGTTAACAATGCAATGCATTAATTTGGGTTATGCAATCCAAAAAATACGACTAAGTGGAAGTGCAAGTGAATGGGGCCTAATGGTATAGACCAGACCCACCCACCCTGACTTTCATGTTACAAATGCTTAGTACTTGTTACGTTTAATGTTGCCAACATTAAATGTAACAAGTAGATCTACGGTACTAAGCATTTGTAAACATAAAATTATTAGTTCTAAGGGCCGTCGTTTGACCGTTTTTTGGGCCAAAATTCGGCCCCATTCCCCTCCCCTAAATGTATCTATTTTTCCCCCTTTTCCTGTGAAAAATTCCCTCATAAATTTTTTTTTTTTTTTTTCCAAACCAAGAAAACAGCATACAATTTGCAATTTGGAATGGTAAATTCTTGTTACCACTTAAATAATAAAAAAAAACACACTAATTTGTGTTTCTTAGAAATTCCCCTTTGATATGAAAACAACGCAAAATTCCCCTTCCTGAGGGCCCTGGCCCCATTCCCCAAAAGTGACGGTAGGGCCCTGGTTCTGTATCAAAGTCGGTCTCTGCCAAACCAACTTGGTATAATACTTATATTAACAAATGCAGGGATTGTACGTATTTACAGCCGAACAAAAATGAATGTAGTATATTAGTACTTCTTCAATAATCCGAGCCTTCTCCGACCTTACCAGCCCTTTTTACGATTTTGATATTTCATCTGGCTGTGTACCTAAAAAGCCACAAAAAAAAGCTTTCAGAGTCAGTGAAGGCTCAGATTATTCCACCAAAAATCTGTTTTACTTAAATCGGCCTCCATGTTTTTAGCTGGAAGGATTTCCATCACATATTTTCATCCTGCGACAACCATCCCCACTCACACACACAGAGCAAAATTCCAAAAAAAAATGAAGGGAAAGGGAACAAATAACAAAAAAAGAAAGAAAGAAAAAAGAGTAAAACATGTAAGTGAATTGCAGGTTCAGTTACACACCAGTCACTTATCCTGCACCTCCACCCCTCCCCGTCACTCTAATAAAGAATGTGGTCAGTGATTGAAATGCGAACTCAGATAAGTATATATAAAAAATATGAAAATTACCAAGATGGATGCCTTCTACTCAATGACTATGGCCCCACAACTTCCATGTATATGAATTATGACAGATTACTTGTTTATTTACAGTCGATAGTGTGTGTGTGTGTGTGTTTGTGTGGATTTTTTTTTTAGTCGAGTGTTTAAGGCCGTTACATCGTTAAGCCATTCACTTCTTTTTTTGTGTGTTTACCTTCATTTAATCTGCGAATTTCGGTAATTGATGAAGAATTTTCTAGAAGGCATGGCATATTTAGGTAAGCCAAGGTTGCAAAAACGAAGCATTAGGCCGTCCTTACAAAATTGTTGGTTGGCTGTGCTCCGACCGAAAACCCAAAATGTTTTAGGTGCGTAGGTAGACCTGTAGGTGAATTTTTTTCCCCCCAAAACCATAAGAATTCTTAAAATAGCAAAATAAATAAATAAATGGTAAAAGAATTGCAATAAAAAGTTTTAGGTAACTTCGGGCTATTTTTAGTGAGTAGGTATATCTGACCTGATCGCTAAACGACATTTACACACAGCTAATAGCAAAAAGAAAAATCCGAAAACAAGAGTCTCTTTTTCTCACCACTATCCTATACTATCGTAATGGAAGTGCAAATCCCTGCATTACAAAGCCATCACATCACGATTATACAGAAAAAAAAGTCCATCGCAACCCAAATTATTATTTACAGACTTAAAACTATTCAAATTGCCAAAATATATCTGTTTTAATCCATATATGTAACTACAAAATGCATGGGTGGTCGCCCCTTCAACCAAACATATAAACATCCCTTCATTGTTTTAATAAACTGTTCCGTAAGTCGTTCCATCAGCCATCTTGGAAATAGTGTAAACAAAATTTACATGGGGATCCAAGGGGTAAAATGAACTTTTGTGGATTGTGGAACGATTTGTCAACCGATTTAGATGGCGTGGAGATCGCTGAAAGCGTCAAAAACCCACATTTCTATTGATGTAAGTTTCAATATGGAATTTCCCGCAACGAAATTTTTTTTCGATTAAAAATCGGTCTCTGGACCTGGTGAAAAGCACAGTCATTTTCGCGAGAACCGATATTATCATGCTATCAGGTTGAGGTAAAAGCCGTACTGCACCTTGATAAAAATAATCAAGAGATGAATAGCAAGTTCATTATCTAGAACATTCGACACTTTTACCCCCACCTTGAAGTCGCGCGCAGGTACCAGCTATCCAATATGGGCGAGACACATTTATATTTTCTCACCAGAATCAATCGAACGCTTTATCGTATCATAGTATTTATACGTATCGATTACGAAAGACGTTCTTTAACCAAGATTTGCTCCGATATCAACAATCATGTCGCATAATTCAAAATATTACGTATAAAAGGTTAAAAAGAACGACGCAAAGGGCTTATAATGCTCTGTGTTTAAAAAAAGCTGAATCCGATCACGCGTGATGACGAACAAACTTCGTCAGAAATGTCTGTAGTTACTGAAAGTGAAATCACCCCACCTACCAAGTCTGACCTACCCAACCTTCGAGCGTGACGAGTGAATCTCTTGTCGAGTGTCCTTCTCCTATGAGTTAACTGAATCGTGTGATCCTCCTGGGCCATCTTTTCTTAAGTCAAAATGGTATGAAGAGAATATGCCACATGGATAAGGACCTCACAGAGGCAGACATGGAAGCGCTTGTGGACATGTTTAAAGAACAAAAAAATAGAAAACTGTTTTTTTTAATGATTAAATTACAGTAGTAAAAACATGTTTTGAGCAATAAAACCTTCAAAGTTTTTTGTTTTTTATCTAGACCATACTGATTATTGAAGTAAGAAATTTTCCCAATTCCCAATTTAATAAAAATGCCGCTTCTGTTCCCAATTGAAAAGGTAGAGGTACCTTTGAAAAAAGGTAAAAAAATCACTGTATTTTAACAGAATTATGGCCCCTTTTATAACTTAAAATGTTTTGGTTAATGTTTGGTATGTAAGCTTGTATCTCTGAAACTGCTTTACATAATGGATTGAAACTTCACTAATGTATTCGGCATCATTAGAGAACATCAAACAGCCATGTTCTGCAACTCTTGCTTTATTTTAACAAAATTATGGCCCCTGTTATATTTAGAAAATTTGGTTAAAGTTTTTTATGTAAGCTTGTCAGCTTAGACTTATTTTTTAAAATATTTTTAGTTTTTGAATGTGTTTTCATTGTTTTGCCATACATTTAAAATTATTACAGTTGCAGTTTAATCAACCATAATCAACAATTAGTAATATGCTTAAGAAAAAATTGCTTTAAACTATTCAAAGAAATACTGATTTGGAAATATGCAACCTATGTTAAAAAAACTAACCGGATGCCACGAGTCTGAAAGAAATCAAGATTGCCGTGTGTCCCTTTAAAGTTTTAACCTATTAACATATAAAGACCAATTACTTTTAACAGAAACATTATGTTCATGAGACGCACCTGCCCTAAACTATCTAGAACCATTTAAAGCAAATAAATATGGTCTCTTAAAACTATCCATATACAGACACATTGATTATCATGATCGCTGCAGAAGACGTATTATTATAAATTATTATACTGAGGGAAACAAATTGAGCAAGTTTTTGTTGCACCCTGAAAATAATACATTTTTGGTTGTAAAATCAAGAAACTACTGCCATAGACACAATATTTTATCAAACAGACATCAATAACAGTCGAACATCTTAATGAGGTAACAATGAGGTAACGAATAAATGAAGGTAGGGGGCTATCCCGTAAAGTCCCAAAATGTCAGTATATCTTGTAAACAGTATTATTTCATCTAAAAAACTTGCTAAACTTTTTTCCCTCAGTATATTATATAAATTGATAGAACATGCATTTCATTCAGGAGACTTTGTGTCGGAGTCCAGTGTATTAGAAGCCTAATATCCGACTCCAGTGTATCGGAAGCCTAATGTCCGAGTCCAGTGTATCGGAAGCCTAATGTCCGAGTCCAGTGTATCGGAAGCCTAATGTCCGAGTCCAGTGTATGGGATGCGTAAGAGAAGAAAGACTGTCACAAAAGAACAATACCTATTGTAAGTATTATGTAGATGTTAATTGTGCTGATAACTGAGAATTAAAAGATTGTTTGAAAACAATTATGTCTCCCCCATGTACCGGCCGACTTCATAAATTGTTACTTTATGACGTTGTCGTCTAAACGTCCGAAGGGACGTTTTCGTGTGTTGCGGCTCAATTGTCTCCCTTATCAATGAAGATACTTTCAATATTGTCAGAATAAGTATATTCTATAATCTTTATTTACCACAGGTACCCGGATACCCTACATGGATTCCGCCATCACTATTACAAGCTGCTGGAAGATTATAGTCGGGGGAGACCTGAAGTTGGTTGTGTAGTGTTGTTCAGGTTTGACGAAAGTTGACTGGTTGCTTTTCAAGTAAGTAAAAAACTTGAAGATAAATACAGATGCTTAAGTTGTTTTTTTCAGTGCTTCGAAAACAGACATAGGCCATGTTTCCGTCATGATTTAAAAAAAAAAGAAACACTTTTAAAAAATGCTCTTTTAATAACAAAAAAAACTTTTATCTCGACTATTCGAAGAAGAATAAGAGATGCCAGTCCCATAATCCCAGTCCATATTGAGTTCTGTGTGTTAGCTGTGTTTACAGGTCTATCACTTAGATAAAAAGACGTTTTAATAGCTTTAGAAAGAGAGTTTGAACTCTAGCAACCCAACTGGGACTTTATCTGATGGATGGCTGTTTCAATCCTTGATTGTAGGGACTTTATCTGATGGATGGCTGTTTCAATCCTTGATTGTAGGGAAAAAGAAAGACCACTTTCAAAAATCATAGGAAGATGTTGGGAATTGAAAGGATTTTTGAAACATATGTCTGGTGAGACAGCGGAGTGGAACCTGTCTAATTTCTTTAATGGCTGCTAGCTGATTGTTGATCTTGTACATCATGATCAGTCTTAAGCTAAAAACCTGTCTGCGATTTTCCAGGCTCTTCCAGTTTAAGTCTTGTATCATCTCAACGACGCTTTATCTATCACAATAGCGATTGGTGACAATGTGCACTGTCAGCCTTTGTACCATCTCGAGCTTGTATGCATCTGGTCTGCTTGGGCCTTGACTTAGACAGATCAGATATTGAGGTTTCATATAACTGGAATCTGATGGTCCATACCAATGTTGAATGTGCATCCTAATCCTAAATATTGTGTTGAAGACACATGCTGCAGGACTTGCTTGTGTAGAACATAGTCGTGGATGATGTCACTTCTCTTTCTGGTAATGGTAAGGATGTTACATATGTCCGGGTGAAAGTCCATTTTCCATCTCATCTACCAAGTCCATGTTGTGGGTATGTCGTTGATGAAGAAATGAATAGGCTTGGTCCTAGTACTATCCCTGTCCTAGTACTATATACTTATCCCTGAGGTAATCCTGATTCGACGCTGGTCTTGTCCAACGATTATTCCCCAGCAACAACTACCTGTGATCTGTTAGAATCGCATTATCTATCTGGTGGTTTCCCTCATATTCCATACATAGTGGTGGAGTTTGTGCATTAGCTTGATGTAGCTGACTTTAAAATACCTTGAAGTTCATAATAAGGATGCCTGTCTGTTTGCCATTTTCCATATTTGCTGTTATGTCGTCTGTGAATTTCAGCAGCTGTGTTTTACATGATCTGCCCTTGCACAAGTCGTGCTGCAATAAGAAGAGGACGTTGTGTTTAGCTGCATGTTCTTGGCTGATTGCAATGTGTTCGAGGATTTTGCAGCACACGCATATCAGAGAGCCTATAGTTCTCTGCCTGGTATTTCTGTCCTTTTTTTGAAGGCTGATGTCGTAAGAGCTGTTCTCTATGTATCTGGGAACTAATCTCTGTCTGAAGATGATAGTCTGTATGGGTGAGATCTGCTGGTGGTTTTATATTGTCTGTACTGTACTACTGCTTTGTGTGAACAGAAGCTGTTTTAGAAGTTTCTGCACTATATTTCTGTTGATGTCTATATCTGGGACAGTAGAGGTCTCCTTAGCTTTTTAATAATGAAGGCCCTAGAGTGTTTACAAGGCAAAAGTTAACGGACGGCGGACGGACGATGGACGGACGACGTCAAAAACGTCTCTTGCAATTGTGGATTCCTCTAAGATGAATTTAAATTGTCAATTTAGGATGCTAGTTTTACATTATATTTAAGTGCTGTGATGCCTATTTGTGTCTAATGTATGTCCAAAAACCATATCATGAAGGTTTCTTTGTTTGGTTCTTCTGGTGTTTTGGCCTTCTGGTTTCAGAATGATTGTCTCCTGCTGTGTATGATCAATATGTCTTTTGTTTTCTTTGAAAGAGATGATTGGTGATTTTAAATTTAATAGTATGCTTCTTGTCTGCTGATTTCTTCTTTTTCTTGTATAGCCTGTCTGGCTTTTTCATTAAAAAATTAATTTCTGTGGTGATCCAAGGAAATTCATCGTAATATTTTATTTTTTAACATTGGACAGTTTCCATATTTATTGTTAAGGGTAGCACCAGGAACCTCTAGTACCTTTTCTCCCTGGTAAGGGTAGCACAAGGAACCTCCAATACTTTGTACTCCCTGGTAAGGGTAGCACCAGGAACCTCCCTGGTAAGGGTAGCATCAGGAACCTCTAATAATTTGTACTCCCTGGTAAGGGTAGCACCAGGAACCTCTAATACTTTGTACTGCCTGGTAAGTAAGGGTATCACCAGGAACCTCTAATACTTTGTACTGCCTGGTAAGGGTAGCGGCCGGAACCTCTAATACTTTGTACTGCCTGGTAAGGGTAGCTCCATGAACCTCTAATACTTTGTACTCCCTGGTAAGGGTAGCTCCAGGAACCTCAAGCAGTACTCCCTGGTAAGGGTAGCTCCAGGAACCTCTAATACTTTGTACTCTCTGGTAAGGGTAGCACCAGGAACCTCTAATACTTTGTACTGCCTGGTAAGTAAGGGTATCACCAGGAACCTCTAATACTTTGTACTCCCTGGTAAGGGTAGCACCAGGAACCTCTAATACTTTGTACTGCCTGGTAAGGGTAGCTCCATGAACCTCTAATACTTCGTACTCCCTGGTAAGGGTAGCTCCAGGAACCTCAAGCAGTACTCCCTGGTAAGGGTAGCTCCAGGAACCTCTAATACTTTGTACTCTCTGGTAAGGGTAGCACCAGGAACCTCTAATACTTTGTACTCCCTGGTAAGGGTGGCCAGGAACCTCACCAGGAACCTCTAATACTTTGTACTCCCTGGTAATTCCACATTAGGTGATTCCTCTGCAGACCTTGTGTTGACTAAGGTTTCTAGTTCTCTCTGTAGCTCTAAATATAATAGTCCCTCTGCCATTCTGCAAGTCCCTAGCAATGTTGCTCGCATTGCATACTCAAGTTTTATAGCCCCTATCAGAGCCTCACAATGGTGCAGTTCTAAGGGTTATAGTCCACCTGCCATTGTCCCAAGAGGAGACTTCCCTCAATGAAACATTATGTCTGCCTTGGATTTCTAGTTCTTTCAACAAGGGCACAGTAGAGTTTGGACTTGTTCACTTTGCAAAGGCCATTTTATAGATTTTGTACAACTCCATATGATTTTATAAGCAAGATAACTAATAAATAATACCCAAATTTTACAAAATTGCTTACTTTAAAATTGTAAACATTAATATGCAGGGTAGGTGCACATTTCTGTATAATAAATATGGTTTTGACAGTATAAATGTTTCTCTAATGCTAATGTAAACTCTTAGCCTAAGTGAACAGTAAACCCTTTGTGATTAAGAATGTTGTTGCTGTAATCAATCTTCATGGTTTGGTGACAATGTCATATATGTAGCTTCCAACAGAGGCATATGCGTCGCTGTTTTCTAAGAACAATTTCATAACCATAACAAATTTAAAAAAAAAATCTATAAATTATAACTCAATATCATGTAACTTAAAGGAATTTCATCAGGATTGGTAGTTTTTCAGAATCGTTTAAAACATTATTTCTGTATTAAATGGACAAAAATGAAATAAGCCAAAATAAATTACACTGAAAAAATAAAAAACTGAAGAAGGTATTTCTTAACTATGGTTATGCCCGAGGGTTAGTTATATTTTAAACTAAGTAGCCCCCAAATCCTGATGGACCCTTTAAGAGATATATTGCAAGTTCTTTATTTACATATATATACAGAACTGATTAATCTTTTAGATAAACTATGATATGTACTTCTAGTGTTTTAATCACAATGATTTTAACTGCAATATTTATTAGCTCTTATTATGGCCGAAGGCCAGGCGATTGAGCCAGGTGAGCTTATATTTACCACCAAATGTGTCAAATGTTTATCATTAGAACCTTTTGGACACTATACAGCCTTAAACTAGTAGATTTATACAGGTCCTCTTTGGAGTCCTGTTTTAGTTGTTCTTATAAAATACAGATTTTGAATAGCATATTCATATTGCATCCATTGGCTATGTTAAAATTAGCATAATACCTTGTTATAAATAAAAAAATGATGTTTTCTAGGTCAATATTGTAAATTCTGTTTAGCAATACACTTGTCATCAGTGCCCCAGATAAGCAGTTATCCACATACTTCACTCATTTAACCTTTAATCTTTTAGATAAACTATGATATGTACTTCTAGTGTTTTAATCACAATGATTTTAACTGCAATATTTATTAGCTCTTATTATGGCCGAAGGCCAGGCGATTGAGCCAGGTGAGCTTATATTTACCACCAAATGTGTCAAATGTTTATCATTAGAACCTTTTGGACACTATACAGCCTTAAACTAGTAGATTTATACAGGTCCTCTTTGGAGTCCTGTTTTAGTTGTTCTTATAAAATACAGATTTTGAATAGCATATTCATATTGTATCCATTGGCTATGTTAAAATTAGCATAATACCTTGTTATAAATAAAAAAATGATGTTTTCTAGGTCAATATTGTAAATTCTGTTTAGCAATACACTTGTCATCAGTGCCCCAGATAAGCAGTTATCCACATACTTCACTCATTTAACCTTTAACTCGCTGAGTAACTCGCAGGTTGATCAGGATTTACAATGTCTGGCTGCTGATCAGTCATTTTACCCAAAACACCCCTTTGTCACAAAATGGAATGGTCTTAATTCAAAGAAAGAACAGTCCATTATATATATGTAGCGGGTTAAGGGTTAAATATAGTCAGTTACACAAATAATTTTCCAGACATGCATTCCAGATACACACTTATTTTTTTTCTGCTCGCTTCAATGTCGGTATCTGTTAACCTTTTACATTAATCTCACATCTCAGAAAATGCTTAAACTCAATATAACTCTACACATGTATTCACTTTCATTTCGTATAGACAAGTTTCGTAACTCTGTCATGAATGTTACAGAATTATGCCACTTTCTACTTATTTTTCCAGTAAATAGACAAGGCCTTGAAAGTCGAGCGCACGTCATCCGACAGGTCTTATTTGTTTTTTCGAGTTATTGATTATTTTCAATTATTTTTAATTTGAGCGAAATACCATTACAGTTACAAATGCTATCTAGGGCACTGGTCATTGCTAGACTTGAATAAATATCAAAAATAACATGTATTATAAATTAAACGAATGCCACCTCGGTAAGCTATCAGGTGAAAAGAGCCCATAATTCTGCCAAAAGTTAATGGACCGGAACAGCATGGCAAATGAGAACTAGACTTCATACTGATATTTCCTACAACATCAAAAACTGTTGAGATGTTCAGGAGGAGTAGCCATATTGATTTGCTAGACTAGAAGTTAGACGTTGAGTTCCCTTCGAATTAAATCTATTGACAATGTTAAAAGGATTACAATAGCAGCATAAGATATGAATTAAAAAACACTGTTTTCTTAACTCACAATAATTGTAAATTCTGTCTAGTAATATTTATTTGTGTAGTTACTAGACTTGAATAAAGATGTTAAATAATATATTCATATTAAAATCAATTGAAAATGTTAAAATGATTCCAATAGCAGCAAAAGTTTTTATAACTTAAATAAAAAAATATGCAGTTTCCAACAATATTGATGTGTGTAGTTGCTAGACTTAAATAAACTAATCCGCCAAATAACGGCAAAATTACACTACAAAACCATTTATCAAAACTATCCAGGTGTTCAGGTCATATACTAATGTATATGTGCCGATTAAAAGTATAGAATTTTTCTCTGGTTTTTAAAATACCCGTGATGAATGCCTAAAATGAATTATGACTCTTAATTCAATGCTCCAGTTTTGGGATTTGGCGTGGCTGGCTAAAACCATTTATAATGTGTCTATAGATTTTGGATACTCAAAATATGTAATATATATACCTTGTAATCAGTAGGTTTAGAAACGGTGTATATATGTTGTAAAATTTGGCTAATGTTGGCGGGATAGCTACTTTAAATAAAGAGGATGAATTACATTATATATATTGAATCAATTGACAATGTTAAAATAATTCAATAACAGCATAACTTCATATGTAAATATATAGAAAATGCTGTTTTCTTATCTCAATATTGTAAATTTGGCGTAGCAATACATTTTCCATTGTAGCTTAAAATTTTCTTTTTGAAAATGTTTAATGATTCCAATAACAATATGATATCTTCTTGAAAAAACAATGCTATGATTTCTGAAGTTTTTTATGCATATAATAGGCATATATAGTGTTACCTCTGTCCGTGCATTCATACCAAAAATGTTACTAAGTCAGTTTGTATATGGGCACAATGTGTCGGCCAAGTTCATTAATTGGCCCCATCGCCTTAGTAATTCCAGAGTTACTCCCCTTGGAATAGTACAACTTCATGAAATTAAAGTTGTCTGGACTCTAACTTGGGTAACTGTTATCCAATCTTCTACAAACCTAATCAAAATTGTATATGGGCATAATGTGTCGGTCAAGTTCAATAATTGGGCCCCATCGCCTCTCTAATTTCAGAGTTATGCTCCTTGGTATATGGAATAGTAAAATTTCTCGCAATTACTGTTTTTCGAAAAACAATTTCCTTATTAATATGTGAAGCAGTAGTGGAGGCATCCATGTCTTATGGACACAATTCTTGTTTCAAGTTAGATGTTGTTAATTTTGTCTAGTAAAATTATTTGTGTGATTGCTTGACTTGAACAAAATATTGAATTGCATTCATATTGCACCAATTAACAAAGTAAAACTGCTTCCAATAACAGTATAAATTATAAATAAAAACAAATTTGTAGTTTTCTTAAGGCAATATTGTAAATTTTGGCTAGCATTATTTATATGTGTTGTTGTTAGACTAGAATAAAGTTGTTGAATTACACCCATAAGGATCCAGTTGACAATGTTAAAATATTCTAATAAGACATAAAATCTTATTACAGATATTATCTTATCTCAATATTGTAATCATTTCAAAGGAATACATTTTGCATTGCTAGTCTAGTGTAAGGATTTTGAATAGTATTCTTATTGCATTCATTGAAAACGTTAAAATGATTTCATTAATGGGCAACACTTATATATACAAAAACATGCTGTTTTCTTACCACAGTATTGTAAATTTTGTATTTCAGATAGTTAGATTTGAATAAAGATTTTGAAAACATTCATAATGCTCAGTGGTATCAATGGTGCTCATATTCAGTAGTAAAATGATTCAGTTAGCAGCATACACTGTCTAAATTATCAAACAATGGCAGAAATTATAGGTAATAATTCACTTGATGTCGGACGCTGCAGTATTCCACGAACCTGTGATTCAGGTCTTACAGAGGTAGTGAATTATTTACCAAAAAGTCTACACAAATTGCTGTTTTGGTATAAAGACATATTGTAAGTTCAGCCTAGGAAATATGTATTTCCATTGTTGCAAGACTAGAAAATACAATGTGGACTACACTTATATAACATTTATTGACACATGTTAAAATGATTCCAATAATGGCATTAATATGTATATGGAAAGAAAACAAAATGCAGTTTTCTTCAGTCAATATTGTAAATTCTGTCAAGTAATATTTATTTGTGTTATTGCTAGACTTGAAAAAAGATGTTGAATTGCATTCTGACTGCAGCACTTGACAATGTTAAAATGATTCTAATAACAGCATAACTTCTTATAAATGCAGGCAAATGCTGTTTTATGTCTAGTAATATTTGTGTTGTTGCTAGACTTAAATATGTTGAATTGCATTCTTATTACATCAATTAAGAATGTTAAAATGATTCTAATATCAGTATATCTTCCATTCTACTATAGAATTTGCAGAAATTCTGCAGATCTGCAGATAAGAAAGTTCTAGGTCCATTCTCCACGTTTTATCTTGATGTAAATGGAGGAAGAGCCTGGTGCCATATAACCTTTCATGTGTTGGTGCTCCTTAAAACCCAATTCAATTCAATTAGCAAATCTTCTTATAAATTGAAAAAAAAAGTATGCTGTTTTCGTATGTTGTAAATTCTGTCTGGGAATATTTGTTATTGCTGGACTAGAATAAAGCTTTTGAATAACATAGATATTGCATCAATTTAAAATGTCAAAATTATTCTAATAGTAGCATAACTTTTTACGCCCCTGCTATTCGAAGAATTGTGTAAGGGCATATAGTATTACCCCTGTCCGTCCATCTATTGTTGTGTCAGTCAATGTGTCCATATCATAAATGTTGTCCGGTCTTAACTTTGTTATTCAATCTTCTCTTAACTTGGTCAAATTGTATATGGGCACAATGTCTTCGCCAGGTATCCAATTAATGTCAGAAAGGTAATAGCCTTATTAAAATGTGGAGCAATAGTGGGGGCATCCATGTCCTATGGCTCAAATTATAGGTAATAATTCATGCGATGTCAGACACTGCAGTATTCACGAACCTGTGACTCAGGTCTTGCAGATCTAGTGAATTATTTACCAAACAATCTACACAAATTGCTGTTTTGGTTTTAAGACATATTGTAAATTCAGTCAAGGAAATATGTATTTCCATTGTTGCAAGACTAGAACAAACAATGTGGACTACACTTATATAACATTTACTGACACATGTTTAAATGATTCCAATAATGGCATTAATATGTATATTGAAAGAAAACAAAATGCAGTTTTCTTCAGTCAATATTGTAAATTCTGTCATGTAATATGTATTTGTATTTTTGCTAGACTTGAATAAAGATGTTGAATTGGATTTTTATTGCAACAATTGACAATGTTAAAATAATTCTAATAATAGCATAACTTCTTTTAAATACATGCAAATGCTGTTTTATGTCTAGTAATATTTGTGTTGTAGCTAGACTTAAATATATTTAATTGCATTCTTATTATATCAATTGAGAATGTTAAATTGATCCTAATATCAGCATATATTCCATTGTAAATGGAGTGTCCACTATAGAATTTGCAGCAATTCTGCAGATCTGCAGGTAAGAAAGTTCTAGGCCCATTCTCCATGTTTTATCTTGATGTAAATGGAAAAAGAGCCTGGCAAGTCGATTCCTGTTAGGCGTCATATAACCTTTCATGTGTTCATGCTCCTTAAAAGCCAATTCAATTCAAATCTTCTTATAAGTTGAAAAAAAAATATGCTGTTTTCGTATGTTATAAATTCTGTCTTGCAACATTTATTTGTTTTATTGCTGGACTAGAATAAAGGTTTTGATAACATAGATATTGCATCAATTTAAAATGTTAAAATTATTCTAATAATAGCATAACTTTTTACGCCCCTGCTATTCGAAGAATTGTTTAAGGGCATATAGTATTACCCCTGTCCGTCCATCTATTCTTGTGTCAGTCAGTGCTCGTATCGTAAATGTTGTCCGGACTTAACTTTGATAATTGTTATTCACTCTTCCCTAAACCTGGTCAAATTGTATATGGGCACAATGTCTTCGCCATGTATCCAATTAATGTCAGAAAGGTAATAGCCTTATTAAAATGTGAAGCAATAGCGGGGACATCCATGTCCTATGGCTCAAATTATAGATAATAATTCATGCGATGTCGGACACTGTAGTATTTGCAAACTTGTGACTCGGGTCTTACAGATCTAGTGAATTATTTACCAAACAATCTACACAAATTGCTGTTTTGGTATAAAGACATATTGTAAGTTCAGTCTAGGAAATATGTATTTCCATTGTTGCAAGACTAGAACAAACAATGTGGACTACACTTATATAACATTTACTGACACATGTTTAAATGATTCCAATAATGGCATTAATATGTACGTGGAAAGAAAACAAAATACAGTTTTCTTCAGTCAGTATTGTAAATTCTGTCAAGTAATATTTATTTGTGTTTTTGCTGGACTTGAATTAAAGATGTTGAATATTGGATTCTTATTGCAACAATTGACAATGTTAAAATAATTCTAATAATTGCTTAACTTCTTATACATACAGGCAAATGCTGTTTTATGTCTAGTAATATTTGTGTTGTTGCTAGACTTAAATATGTTGAATTGCATTCTTATTACATCAATTGAGAGTGTTAAAATGATTCTAATATCAGCATATCTTCCATACTACTATAGAATTTGCAGCAATTCTGCAGATCTGCAGATAAGAAAGTTCTAGGTCCGTTCTCCATGTTTAATCTTGATGTAAATGGAGGATGAGCTTAGTGGCTTGTAACCTTTTATGTGTAGGTGCACCTTAATACCCAATTCAATTCAATTAGCAAATCTTCTTATAAATTGAAAAAAATAAATGCTGTTTTCGTATCTTGTAAATTCTGTCTTGCGATATTTATTTGTGTTATTGCTGGACTAGAATAAAGGTTTTGAATAACATAGATATTGCATCAATTAAAAATGTTTAAATTATTCTTATAATAGCATAACTTTTTACGCCCCTGCTATTCGAAGAATTGTGTAAGGGCATATAGTATTACCCCTGTCCGTCCATCTATTCTTGTGTCAGTCAGTGCTCATATCGTAAATGTTGTCCGGACTTAACTTTGATAATTGTTATTCACTCTTCCCTAAACCTGGTCAAATTGTATATGGGCACAATGTCTTCGCCAGGTATCCAATAAATGTCAGAAAGGTAATAGCCTTATTAAAATGTGAAGCAATAGCGGGGACATTCATGTCCTATGGCTCAAATTATAGGTAATAATTCATGCGATGTCAGACACTGCAGTATTCCACGAACCTGTGACTCAGGTCTTACAGATCTAGTGAATTATTTACCAAACAATCTACACAAATTGCTGTTTGGTATAAAGACATATTGTAAGTTCAGTCTAGGAAATATGTATTTCCATTGCTGCAAGACTAGAACAAACAATGTGGACTACACTTATATAACATTTACTGACACATGTTTAAATGATTCCAACAATGGCATTCATATGTATATGGAAAGAAAACAAAATACAGTTTTCTTCAGTCAATATTGTAAATTCTGTCAAGTAATATTTATTTGTGTTGTTGCTAGACTTGAATACAGATGTTGAATTGGATTCTTATTGCAACGATTGACAATGTTAAAATAATTCTTATAATTGCATAACTTCTTATAAATATAGGCAAATGCTGTTTTATGTCTAGTAATATTTGTGTTGTTGCAGTTTTCTTCAGTCAATATTGTAAATTCTGTCAAGTATGTCTAGTAATATTTGTGTTGTTGCTAGACTTAAATATGTTGAATTGCATTCTTATTACATCAATTGAGAATGTTAAAATGATTCTAATATCAGCATATCTTCCATTCTACTATAAAATTTGCAGCAATTCTGCAGATATGCAGATAAGAAAGTTCTAGGTCCATTCTTCATGTTTATCTTGATGTAAATGGAGGAAGAGCCTGGCGCCGTATAATCTTTCATGTGTTGGTGCTCCTTAAAACCCAATTAAATTCAATTAGCAAATCTTCTTAAAAATTGAAAAAAAAAGTATGCTGTTTTCGTATGTTGTAAATTCTGTCTTGCAATATTTATTTGTGTTATTGCTGGACTAGAATAAAGGTTTTGAATAACATAGATATTGCATCAAATAAAAATGTTACAATTATTCTAATAATAGCATAACTTTTTACGCCCCTGCTATTCGAAGAATTGTATAAGGGCATATAGTATTACCCCTGTCCGTCCATCTATTCTTGTGTCAGTGAGTATGTCCATATCGTAAATGTTGTCCAGACTTAACTTTGATAATTGTTATCCAACCTTCTCTTAACTTGGTTAAATTGTATATGGGCACAATGTCTTCGCCAGGTATCCAATTAATGTCAGAAAGGTAATAGCCTTATTAAAATGTGGAGCAGTAGTTGGGGCATCCATGTCCTATGGGTCAAATTATAGGTAATAATTCATGCGATGTCAGACACTGTAGTATTCGCAAACCTGTGACTCGGGTCTTACAGATCTAATTGCTGTTTTGGTATAAAGACATATTGTAAGTTCAGTCGAGGAAATATGTATTTCCATTGTTGCAAGACTAGAACAAACAATGTGGACTACACTTATATAACATTTACTGACACATGTTTAAATGATTCCAATAATGGCCTTAATATGTATATGGAAAGAAAACAAAATGCAGTTTTCTTCAGTCAATATTGTAAATTCTGTCAAGTAATATTTATTTGTGTTGTTGCTAGACTTGAATAAAGATGTTGAATTGGATTCTTATTGCAATGATTGACAATGTTAAAATAATTCTAATAATTGCATAACTTCTTATAAAAACAGGCAAATGCTGTTTTATGTGTAATAATATTTGTGTTGTTGCAGTTTTCTTCAGTCAATATTGTGAATTCTGTCAAGTATGTCTAGTAATATTTGTGTTGTTGCTAGACTTAAATATGTTGAATTGCATTCTTATTACATCAATTGAGAATGTTAAAATGATTCTAATATCAGCATATCTTCCATTCTACTATAAAATTTGCAGCAATTCTGCAGATATGCAGATAAGAGAGTTCTAGGTCCATTCTCCATGTTTTATCTTGATGTAAATGGGGGAAGAGCCTGGTGCCGTATAACCTTTCATATGTTGGTGCTCCTTATAAACCCAATTAAATTCAATTAGCAAATCTTCTTAAAAATTGAAAAAAAAAGTATGCTGTTTTCGTATGTTGTAAATTCCGTCTTGCAATATTTATTTGTGTTATTGCTGGCCTAGAATAAAGGTTTTGAATAACATAGATATTGCATCAAATAAAAATGTTACAATTATTCTAATAATAGCATAACTTTTTACGCCCCTGCTATTCGAAGAATTGTATAAGGGCATATAGTATTACCCCTGTCCGTCCATCTATTCTTGTGTCAGTGAGTGTGTCCATATCGTAAATGTTGTCCAGACTTAACTTTGATAATTGTTATCCAATCTTCTCTTAACTTGGTTAAATTGTATATGGGCACAATGTCTTCGCCAGGTATCCAATTAATGTCAGAAAGGTAATAGCCTTATTAAAATGTGGAGCAGTAGTTGGGGCATCCATGTCCTATGGGTCAAATTATAGGTAATAATTCATGCGATGTCAGACACTGTAGTATTCGCAAACCTGTGACTCGGGTCTTACAGATCTAGTGAACTATTTACCAAACAATCTTCAGAAATTGCTGTTTTGGTATAAAGACATATTGTAAGTTCAGTCGAGGAAATATGTATTTCCATTGTTGCAAGACTAGAACAAACAATGTGGACTACACTTATATAACATTTACTGACACATGTTTAAATGATTCCAATAATGGCATTAATATGTATATGGAAAGAAAACAAAATGCAGTTTTCTTCAGTCAATATTGTAAATTCTGTCAAGTAATATTTATTTGTGTTGTTGCTAGACTTGAATAAAGATGTTGAATTGGATTCTTATTGCAATGATTGACAATGTTAAAATAATTCTAATAATTGCATAACTTCTTATAAAAACAGGCAAATGCTGTTTTATGTGTAATAATATTTGTGTTGTTGCAGTTTTCTTCAGTCAATATTGTGAATTCTGTCAAGTATGTCTAGTAATATTTGTGTTGTTGCTAGACTTAAATATGTTGAATTGCATTCTTATTACATCAATTGAGAATGTTAAAATGATTCTAATATCAGCATATCTTCCATTCTACTATAAAATTTGCAGCAATTCTGCAGATATGCAGATAAGAGAGTTCTAGGTCCATTCTCCGTGTTTTATCTTGATGTAAATGGAGGAAGAGCCTGGCGCCGTATAACCTTTCATATGTTGGTGCTCCTTAAAACCCAATTAAATTCAATTAGCAAATCTTCTTAAAAATTGAAAAAAAAAGTATGCTGTTTTTGTATGTTGTAAATTCCGTCTTGCAATATTTATTTGTGTTATTGCTGGACTAGAATAAAGGTTTTGAATAATATAGATATTGCATCAAATAAAAATGTTACAATTATTGTAATAATTGCATAACTTTTTACGCCCCTGCTATTCGAAGAATTGTGTAAGGGCATATAGTATTACCCCTGTCCGTCCATCTATTCTTGTGTCAGTGAGTGTGTCCATATCGTAAATGTTGTCCAGACTTAACTTTGATAATTGTTATCCAATCTTCTCTTAACTTGGTCAAATTGTATATGGGCACAATGTCTTCGCCAGGTATCCAATTAATGTCAGAAAGGTAATAGCCTTATTAAAATGTGGAGCAGTAGTTGGGGCATCCACGTCCTATGGCTCAAATTATAGGTAATAATTCATGCGATGTCAGACACTGCAGTATTCCACGAACCTGTGACTCAGGTCTTACAGATCTAGTGAATTATTTACCAAACAATCTACACAAATTGCTGTTTTGGTATAAAGACATATTGTAAGTTCAGTCTAGGAAATATGTATTTCCATTGTTGCAAGACTAGAACACACAATGTGGACTACACTTATATAACATTTACTGACACATGTTAAAATGATTCCAATAATGGCATTAATATGTACATGGAAAGAAAACAAAATGTAGTTTTCTTCAGTCAGTATTGTAAATTCTGTCAAGTATTATTTATTTGTGTTATTGCTAGACTTGAAAAAAGATGTTGAATTGCATTCTGACTGCAGCACTTGACAATGTTAAAATGATTCTAATAATAGCATAACTTCTTATAAATAGAGGCAAATGCTTTTTTATGTCTAGTAATATTTGTTTTGTAGCTAGACTTAGATATATTGAATTACATTTTTATTATATCAGTTGAGAATGTTAAAATGATCCTAATATCAGCATGTCTGGAGTGTCTACTATAGAATTTGCAGCAATTCTGCAGGTAAGAAAGTTCTAGGCCCATTCTCCATGTTTTATCTTGATGTAAATGGAGGAAGAGCCTGGCACGTTGATTCCTGTTAGAGCTGTTAGAGCCTGGCACGTTGATTCCTGTTAGGCTCCATATAACCTTTCATGTGTTCGTGCTCCTTAAAACCCAATTCATTTCAAATTTTCTTATCAATTGAAAAGTATGCTGTTTTCGTACGTTGTAAATTCTGTCTTGCAACATTTATTTGTTTTATTGCTGGACTAGAATGAAGGTTTTGAATAACATAGATATTGCATCAATTTAAAATGTTAAAATTATTCTAATAATAGCATAACTTTTTACGCCCCTGCTATTCGAAGAATTGTTTAAGGGCATATAGTATTACCCATGTCCGTCCATCTATTCTTGTGTCAGTCAGTGGCCCGTATCGTAAATGTTGTCCGGACTTAACTTTGATAATTGTTATCCAATCTTCTCTAAACCTGGTCAAATTGTATATGGGCACAATGTCTTCGCCAGGTATCCAATTAATGTCAGAAAGGTAATAGCCTTATTAAAATTAAAGCAATAGCTGGGACATCCATGTCCTATGGCTCAAATTATATGTAATAATTCATGCGATGTCAGACACTGCAGTATTCCACGAACCTGTGACTCAGGTCTTACGGATCTAGTGAATTATTTACCAAACAATCTACACAAATTGCTCTTTTGGTATTAAGACATATTGTAAGTTCAGTCTAGGAAATATGTATTTCCACTGTTGCAAGACTGGAACAAATAATGTGGACTACACTTATATAACATTTATTGACACATGTTAAAATGATTTCAATAATTGCATTAATTTGTATATGAAATGAAAACAAAATGCTGTTTTCTTTAGTCAGTATTATGATATTTATTTGTGTTGTTGCTAAACTTGAATAAAGATGTTGAATTGCAAAGTTAAACTAATTCTAATAATAGCATAACTTCTTTTAAATACAGACAAAATTAATGCTATATTATGTCTAGTCAGGGCATGAAAATTTCATTCGTCTGCTTGGCATGACGAGTGCTCATTAATGCAGGACAAGTAGAAATTATGATAATTTTTTTCCCAATTTATTAATTTGACCATTCAAATATTACGTAGGATGAGTAACTCGTAAACAAATTTTCCTGCCCTGAAGTCAATGTTAAAATGATTCTAATAATAGCATAACTTTTTATAAATACAGGCACATGCTGGTTTATGTCTAGTACTATTTATTAGTGTTGCTGGACTTAAATATGTTGAATTGCATTCTTATTGCATCAACTGACAATGTTAAAATGATTCTAATGTCAGCATATCTTATTCGTTTTGTTGTAATTTCTGTCTTGACACATGTTAAAATGATTTCAGTAGAAGTTAAATTTCTTACAAATACAATACTGTCTTTTGTAAGTATTGTTAATTCTGTTTTGCAATATGTATGTGTTGTTGCTAGACTTTAATAAAGGTTTTGAATAACATTTATATTGCATCAATTAAAAATGTGAAAATGATTCTAATTAAAGCATAACTTTTTATGCCCCCACCATTCGAACTTCGAATGGTGGAAGGACGTATAGTGTTACCCCTGTGCGAGCGTCTGTGTCAAAAATGTTGTCCAGACTCTGACTTTGGTAATTGTTATCCAATCTTCTCTAAACCTGGTCAAATTGTATATGGGCACAATGTCTTCGCCAGGTATCCAATTAATGTCAGAAAGGTAATAGCCTGATTAAAATGTGAAGCAATAGCGGGGACATCCATGTCCTATGGCTCAAATTTTATGTAATAATTCATGTGATGTCAGACACTGCAGTATTCCACGAACCTGTGACTCAGGTCTTACAGATCTAGTGAATTATTTACCAAACAATCTACACAAATTGCTGTTTTGGTATAAAGACATATTGTAAGGTCAGTCTAGGAAATATGTATTTCCATTGTTGCAAGACTACAACAAAAAATGTGGACTACACTTATATAACATTTACTGACACATGTTAAAATGATTCCACTAATGGCATTAATATGTATATGGAAAGAAAACAAAATGCAGTTTTCTTCAGTCAGTATTGTAAATTCTGTCAAGTAATATTTATTTGTGTTGTTGCTAGACTTGAATAAAAATGTTGAATTGGATTGTTATTGCAACAATTGACAATGTTAAAATAATTCTAATAATAGCATATCTTCTTATAAATACAGGCAAATGCTGTTTTATGTCTAGTAATATTTGTGTTGTTGCAGTTTTCTTCAGTCAATATTGTAAATTTTGTCAAGTATGTCTAGTAATATTTGTGTTGTTGCTAGACTTAAATATGTTGAATTGCATTCTTATTACATCAGTTGAGAATGTTAAAATGATTCTAAAATCAGCATATCTTCCATTCTACTATAGAATTTGCAGCAATTCTGCAGATAATAAAGTTCTAGGTCCATTCTCCATTTTTTATCTTGATGTAAATGGAGGAAGAGCCTGGCACCATATAACCTTTCATGTATTGGTGCTCCTTAAAAAACAATTCAATTCGATTAGCAAATCTTCTTATAAATTGAAGAAAAAAAAAGAAGTTTTTGTACGTTGTAAATTCTGTCTTGCAATATTTATTTGTGTTATTGCTGGACTAGACTTAAAGGTTTTGAATAACATTTATATTGCATGAAATAAAAATGTTACAATTATTCTAATAATAGCACAAGTTTTTAAGTCCCTGCTATTCGAAGAATTGTGTAAGGGCATCTAGTATTACCCCTGTCCGTCCATCTATTCTTGTGTCAGTGAGTGTGTCCGTATTGTAAATGTTGTCCGGACTTAACTTTGATAATTATTATCCAATCTTCTCTAAACTTGGTCAAATTGTATATGGGCACAATGTCTTGGCCAGGTAACCAATTAATGTCAGAAAGGTAATAGCCTTATTAAAATGTGGAGCAATAGTTGGGGCATCCATGTCCTATGGCTCAAATTATAGGTAATAATTCATGTGATGTCAGACACTGCAGTATTAGTGAACCTGTGACTCGGGTCTTACAGATCTAGAGAACTATTTACCAAACAATCTACACAAATTACTGTTTTGGTATAAAGACATATTGTAAGTTCAGTCTAGGAAATATGTATTTCCACTATTGCAAGACTAGAACAAACAATGTGGACTACACTTATATAACATTTACTGACACATGTTTAAATGATTCCAATAATGGCATTAATATGTATATGGAAAGAAAACAAAATTCAGTTTTCTTCAGTCAATATTGTAAATTCTGTCAAGTAATATTATTTGTGTTGTTGCTAGACTTGAATAAAGATGTTGAATTGCATTCTGACTGCAGCAATTGAGAATGTTAAAATGATTCTAATAATAGCATATCTTCCATTGTAAATGGAGTGTCTACTATAGAATTTGCAGCAATTCTGCAGGTAAGAAAGTTCTAGGCCCATTCTCCATGTTTATCTTGATGTAAATGGAGGAAAAGCCTGGCACGTTGATGTCTGTATGGCGCCATATAACCTTTCATGTGTTCCTGCTCCATAAAACCCAATTCAATACAAATCTTCTTATAAATCGGAATTTTTTTTTCTGTTTTTGTATGTAAATTGTGTCTAGCAATATTTTATATGTGTTGTTGCTAGTCTTGAATGAAGGTTTTGAATAACATTCATATTGCATGAATTGAAACATATTGTAAGTTCAGTCTAGCAAATAGGTATTTCCATTGTTGCAAGACTAGAGCAATGTGGACTACACTTATATAACATTTACTGACACATGTTAAAATGATTCCAATAATGGCATTAATATGTACATGGAAAGAAAACAAAATGCAGTTTTCTTCAGTCAAAATTGTAAATTCTGTCAAGTAATATTTATTTGTGTTATTGCTAGACTTGAAAAAAGATGTTGAATTGCTTTCTGACTGCAGCACTTGACAATGTTAAAATGATTCTAATAATAGCATAACTTCTTATAAATACCGGCAAATGCTGTTTGATGTCTAGTAATATTTGTGTTGTAGCTAGACTTAATATTGAATTACATTTTTAGCTCTACTGATCAGAGATCAGCAGAGCTTATGCCGTGGTGCGGCGTCCGTCGTCCGTCTGTCTGTCCGTCTGTCCGTAAACTTTTATTTGTAGCGACTTCACAGCTGAAACTACTGGATGGATATTCATGAAACTTTACAGAAATGTTGCCCATAAAGTCTAGTTGATCCTAGCAAAAATTCATGTTGATGTGAAATCCAAGATGGCCGCCAAAGCTAAAAATAGAGTTTTAAAATACAAGTTTGTAGCGACTTCTTCTTGAAAACTATAAGTGATATTGATATGGGACTTTTTCTAAAATGATCAGCATGACATGATGTTGATCCTAGTCAAAAATCGTTTTGATTCAACGTTAAACATGGCTGCCAGCGGCCATCTTTGTTTACATAGAGTTATATAGTAAAAACTTGTAGCGACTACTTCTCTGAAACTACTTGGCGGATTGTCATGAAACTTTACAGGAATGTTGCTCTTGATGTCTAATTGATCCTAGAAAAATTTCAGGTCGGCCGGAAATTCAAGATGGCCGTCACACCTAAAAATAGATTTTTAAAAAATAAGTTTGTAGCGACTACTTCTTGAAAACTATAAGTGATATTGATATAGGACTTTTTCTAAAATGATCAGCATAACATGATGTTGATCCTAGTCAAAAATCGTTTTGATTCAACGTTAAACATGGCTGCCAGCGGCCATCTTTGTTTACATAGAGTTATATAGTAAAAACTTGTAGTGACTACTCCTCTGAAACAACTTGGCGGATTGTCATGAAACTTTACAGGTATGTTGCTCTTGATGTCTAATTGATCCTATCAAAATTTCAGGTTGGCCGGAAATTCAAGATGGCCGTCACAGCTAAAAATAGATTTTTAAAAAATAAGTTTGTAGCGACTACTTCTTGAAAACTATAAGTGATATTGATATGGGACTTTTTCTAAAATGATCAGCATAACATGATGTTGATCCTAGTCAAAAATCATTTTGATTCAACGTTAAACATGGCTGCCAGCGGCCATCTTTGTTTACAGCCATGTTTACATAGAGTTATATAGTAAAAACTTGTAGCGACTACTCCTCTGAAACTACTTGGCGGATTGTCATGAAACTTTACAGGAATGTTGCTCTTGATGTCTTATTGATCCTATCAAAATTTCAGGTTGGCCGGAAATTCAAGATGGCCGTCACAGCTAAAAATAGATTTTTAAAAAATAAGTTTGTAGCGACTACTTCTTGAAAACTATAAGTGATATTGATATGGGACTTTTTCTAAAATGATCAGCATGACATGGTGTAGATCCTTGTGGAAAATTATTTTGATTCGACGTTTAACATGGCTGCCAGTGGCCATCTTTGGTTACATAGAGTTATATAGTAAAAACTTGTAGCGACTACTCCTCTGAAACTACTTGACGGATGTTCATGAAACTTCACAGGAATGTTGCTCTTGATGTCTAGTTGATCCTATAAAAATTTCAGGTCGGCCGGAAATTCAAGATGGCCGCCACAGCTAAAAATAGATTTAAAATAAATAAGTTTGTAGCGACTACTTCTTCAAAACAATAAGAGATATTGATATGGGACTTTTTCTAAAATGATCAGTATGACATGTTTTGGTCCTTGTCGAAAATCGTTTTGATTTGACCTTAAACATGGCTGCTTTGTTTACATAGAGTTATATAATGAAAACTTGTAGCGACTACTTCTTTGAAACTACCCGACGGATTTTCATGAAACTTCACAGGAATGTTGCTCTTAATGTCTTATTGATCTTAGCAAAATTTCAGGTTGGCCGGAAATTCAAGATGGCCGCCACGGCTAAAAATAGATTTTCAAAAAACAAGTCTGTAGCGACTACTTCCTGAAATCAAAATCAATCAGTAGAGCTTCAAGGTCATTGACCTCTTGTTATTATATCAGTTGAGAATGTTAAAATGATCCTAATATCAGCATGTCTGGATGTCGGACACTGCAGTATTAGCGAACCTGTGACTCGGGTCTTACTGATCTAGTGAATTATTTACCAAACTATCTACACAAATTGCTGTTTTGGTATAAAGATATATTGTAAGTTCAGTCTAGAAAATATGTATTATTTATCCAATCTTCTCTTAACTTGGTCAAATTGTATATGGGCACTGTGTCTCGGCCAGGTTTTATAATCGGCCCCATAGGCTCAGTTATTCCAGAGCTTAGTATAATGCCCCTTGGAATAGTAAAAATTCACAAACTGTTGTCTGGACTATTACTTGGGTAATTGTTATCCAATCTTCTCGAAACTTGGTCAACTTGTATATGAGCACAATGTTTCAGCTATTTGATAATCAGACCCATCGCATTAATTTCAGATTTATGCCCCTTGTAATAGTAAAAAATCACATACACAAAATCAAAAAGATAATTTCCTTATTAATATGTGAAGCAATATCAGGGTCATCCATGTCCTATGGGCACACTTCTTAAGTCATAAGTTAAAAACAATGGCTCAGATTATAGGTAATAATAGATAATAATTCATGCATGTCAGACGCTGCAGTATTACGTGAACCTATGACTCAGTCAGGTCTTACAGAGCTTGTGAATTGTTACCAAACAATCTACACAAATTGTTGTTTTGCTATAAAAACAAACAATTTAGACTATTCAGTTAGCATAATAATTGACACATGTTCAAATGATTCCAATAACAGCATTACTTTTTTTATAAAATGAAAAAAGAAAAGAAAAGCAGATTTTTTCAGCCAATATTGTAAATTTTGTCAAATAATATTTATTTGTGTTTTTGCTGAACTTGAACATAGATGTTGAATTGCATTCATATAGCAACAATTGACAATGTTAAAATAATTCTAATAATAGCATAACTTATAAATACAAACATTGTTTTATGTCTAGAATATGTATTTGTATTGTTGGTAGACTCAAATAAATATGTTGAATTGCATTCATATTGCTTCAGTTGACAATGTTAAAATGATTTTAATATCAGCATATTTGCGATAAATTGATATATTTTTTTGTTTTTCTTCAGTTATGTTGTAAACTGTGTCTAGCAATGTTTATGTTGTGTTGGTGCTAGCTAGTCTTTTTAACATCATCTCGGAATCCCTCTAAAAGAATTTAGTAAAACATCACATAATTATGTGCTCTCTGTCAGAACTCATAGAGATGAGTGCCATAATTCTGTCTTGCAATTAAGCAGAAGTATGCACCTAAACTTAGTTCCCCCCATTAAATAGACAAGGCCTTGAAAGTCGAGCGTCTTTACTGACAGGCAGTGCCTCTTGTTTTCTTAGAAGAAAAATTGTAAGTTAAATTTAGCAATATTTAGTGTTTGTTAAATGTATCGATACAAAAAATGCTGCTTTTTCTATAAATAAGAACAAGAGTGTTTTATATATGATGAAATTATGGTTATGAAATTGTGGGTATTTAGACTGGTTATGAAATTATGGGTAGATTATAAACTAGATTATAAACTAGATTATATATATATTTTTTTACTAAACATGGAAACTACACGTGTTCAAAATTTATAAAAAGGGTAAAAACGGTGTTCAAAATGTAAATTATTATGACATATATAAAATTAACCTTTAATTTATTGGCCCCTTGTGGTACCATTAGAGGGGTAGGCAGAGGGGTAGAACCCCCCCCCCCCACCCCCAAATTCGTGTTAATTTTATCATATTTTGTCCCCTACATTGTTTCAGGTGCCATCTTGCTCAAATTACTAGAGCAGTGGCAGAAAAATAATAAACAATAAAATCCATATTTTAACTCGGAAGTAAATGGAGGTTGAGCCTGGCATGTTCATTCCTGTTAGGCATCATATAACCCTTCATGTGTTGGTGCGCCTTAAAACCCAATTAAATTTATTGTATCTTTTTAAGATTACATGATTTAAAAATAGTTAATGTTTAATCAGATTTAAAGGATCCTTGATATGGTAGCGTTAGATGGAGTTTATGTGCATCATTAACATGTAAAATATTGGGGTGGGGATAGGGGTTGGGGTGGAAAGCATGCACTGCCCGAGCATATTATTGATCTAACTAAACTTGTGTAACATAAGCAGATAATACAATTTCTTACGCCCTGCACCATGATAAGTGCATTGGCATTTAAATAAATATGAAAAAGGAGTCCCTTGGAAGCAACAAACACAAACAAGAGAGATAAATAGCGAACTCAGTTTTATTGTCTCTGTTTATGAGTGGTAATATAAGTTCCAACACCTCTTCTGGCCACTAGCATGAGCTTCAGCAGTATTCTACCTTAAAGACACAAAGATTTGGCCCATTGATCCCAAAGGACCAGTAAGTAATAGGACTGCTAATTTGTAGTTGCGGCAACTTTTTACAATAATTTGTAGTTGCGGCAACTTTTTACAACTGCCACAGAGCACTAAATAAGTTCTCAGAAGGTCATTCACTTCTTATGCCTTTTTACAGCTGCCACACAACATTACCTTGTCCTACTCTCCATGTATGTACTTTTTCGGATGGCGGGAGGTATACAGTACTGGTTGTACACAGGAAATGTTTGTGGTCTGTTTCCACTACTAAAACATCGACTGTCATATATAGCCTAAATTGTTCTGAAAATGACTTAAAACAGAATTCAACCAACCACAACAGTTTGTGTACCTCACACCTCTGTTACGGTTAAGGTTTCTATTTAGGTCTTTATAAGTCATTCCTACTCTCCGCAGATACATCTGCAACTTCCACATAACATGATTGACCTTGACCCTCTATTTTTACACCGGTGATTCTAGTTACATTTTGCATTAGGTTTCCATCAGATTGACAAACTTTTTGATTACATCATGCTCCTAGCAGCTCTTGGATGGAGTAATGACCTCCATCCGTTCTCACTGAGGTATCCTTCTGTGATTTTTATATGTAAATCTTTGCTTCATTGGTAATTTTTGCACCTGTGTCTAATCATAGAAGAAATTGTGTTCATTAAATTGGATACCCATTTTGTGTCACCTGTTCAGAATGGCTGACACTTAGGGATCACTTTGTCCATTTTGATTAATATTATATTGCAACAAATGACAATGTTAAAATGATTCCAATAACAGCATACCCTCTTATACACCAAAATACATTATCTCGATTTATATAATAATGATTCACTCGATGTCAGATGCTGCAGTACTCCATGAACATGTGACTCGGGGTCTTGCAGATCTAGTGAACAATTACCTTACAATCTACAAACATTGCTAAAGTTTTGCTATCGAGACATTATTGTAAGTTCACAGTCACTGAAAGTCATCCACTTCGTATATGTCTATAGTAAGACCAATTTAGTGTCCACTTCATAACTCTTGCATGCATGAAGGGATTTCAAAATAAAACTAGGCACATTTACTCATCTCATCAAGACAATGTGCCTAATTGAACACCCTTGTCAGTATCTACAAGGTCAAGGTCACCCTGCAGGTTATTCACTTCATATATGCCTATAGTAAGGCTCATTTCGTTTTCCCTCTACACAACTCTTGCATGCATGGGAGGATTTCGAAATAACTAGGCACATCTCATAAAGACGATGTGCATATCTTGACACCATGTCAGTATCTTCAAGGTCATCCTGAAGGCCATTCACTTCTGGTATGTTTAAGGCCCATTTCGTGTCCTCTTCATAACTCTTGCATGCACTGGAAGATTTCAGAGTAATTTGGCATGTTTACTCATCTCATCAAGACGATCTGCAGAAACAAACACATGTCGGTATCTTCAACGTCAAGCTAGATCACCCTAAAGGCCATCTACTTTTTGTATGCTTATAGTAAAGTCCATTTTGTGTTTGATTTACAATGCTTGCAGGCAAGGAGTGATTTTCGAATAACGCAGCCCATTTACTCATCTCATCAAAATTATGTCCATTACCCAACCCCCATGTCAGTATCTTCATGGTCAAGGTCACTGTGAAGGTCATTCACTTCTTATATGCCTGTAGGAATAATTCACGTGAAGTCAGATGCTGCAGTATTCCGCAAACATGTGAATCAGGTCCTACAGATCTAATTACCACACCATTTTACACAAATTGCTGTTTTGCTATCGAGACTATTGTCTGAAGGTCAATCACTTCTTATATGTCTGTAGTAAGGTCCATTTCTCATCCCCTCTAATAGTACCTCATGCATGGAAGGGTTGTTCATCTCATCAAGACTGTGCAGAGCCCAACACCCATGTTGGTATCTTCAAGGTCAAGGTCACTCTGAAGGCCATTCACTTCTGATATGTCTATAGTAAGTCTGCTCTAATAGTACTTCATGCATGGAAGGATTGCTCATCTTATCAAGACTCTGCAGAGTCCAACACCCATGTCAGTATCTTCAAGGTCAAGGTCACTCTGAAGGCTATTCACTTTTGATATGTCTATAGTAAGGCCCATTTCTTGTCCGCTCTAATAGTAATTCATGCATGGAAGGATTGCTCATCTCATCAAGACTGTGCAGAGCCCAACACCTATGTCAGTATATTCAAGGTCAAGGTCACTCTGAAAGCCATTCACTTCTGATATGCCTAAAGTACGGCCATTTTCATGCTGCTCCAGAACTCTTGTATCCATGGAAAGATATAAGGTAGCACATTTACTCATCTCATCAAGACAGTGTGCCAAATACAACCCCATGTCAGTATCTTCAAGGACAAGGTCACTCTGAAGGCCATTCTCTTATTGTAAGCCTATAGTCGCATCCAATTTACAACACTTGCATGCATAGAGGGATTTGAAAATAATATGGCACATAATTATACTCATCTCATCAGGACGATATGCAGAACCCAACGCCATGTCAGTATTTTAAAAACAGCAGCTCTTCTTATTAATTGAAAAAAAGCTGTGTTTTCATTAGTTATAGTGTAAATCTGTCAAATTTTTTTTTGTGTTGCTAGATTGGTATATTAGTTTTATGCCTCCACCACCAAATGTCATGTCCAGCCGTCTGTCCGTCTTGACAAGTTTGTGTGTTGATCTCCTCCCACACGTTTCAACCAATTGTTTTGAAACTTTACAGGATGCCTACCTATGATGTCAAGATGTGCATATCGATTCAGCGTCAAAACTGACCTTGTATTGCCAGAATTATGAACCCTTTTTTTCTTTAAGTTTTATGTTTTCCACTGATTGTTTTCATTGGGGCATGGACACATTTTAAGTTTTGAATAACGTTAATATTTGCTCCAATTGACGGTGGTAAAATGATTCCAATAACAGCAAAACCTCTTGTAAACTATAAAACACTGGCTCTAATTACATATAGTAATAATTCACATGATGTCAGATGCTGCAGTATTCCCGTGAACATGTGACTCAGGTCCTACAGATCTAGTGAATAGTTACCACACAATCTACACAAATTGCTGTTTTGCTATCGAGACATTATTGTCTGAAGGTCATTCACTTCTTATATGTCTATAGTAAGGCCCATTTCTCGTCTGCTCTAATACTACTTCAGGCATGGAAGAATTGCTCATCTCATCAAGACTGTGCAGAGCCCAACACTCATGTCAGTATCTTCAAGGCCAAGGTCACTCTGAAGGCCATTCACCTCTTATATGTCTATAGTAAGGCCAATTACCTGTCCACTTCATAACTCTTGCATGCATGAAGGGATTTCATAATAACTATGCACATTTATTCTTCTTATCAGAAGGATGTGCAAAACTTGACAACCATGTCCGTATCTTCAAGGTCACTCTGAAGGCCATTCACTAATTGCCTAACCGACCACCATTGTCATTATCTTTCAATAACAGCATACCCTCTTATACACTAAAAACCAATGTCTTGAATTATATACTAATAATTCACTCAGTGTCAGATGCTGCAGTATTCTGCGAAACAATCTGAACAAATTGCTGGTTTTCTATTGAGACATTATTGTATCTTATATGTCAATAGTAAGGCTCTGTTTCGTGCCTGCTGCAGAACTTTTGCATCCATGGAAGGATTTCAGAATAGTGTAGCACATTTACTCATCATCAAAACAATGAACAATTCCAACCCAATGTCACTATCTTTAAGGTCAAGGTCTTTCTGAATGTCATTCACTTCTTTTATGCCTATAGTAAGGTCATTTTCATGACCATTTTCATGACCACTTAATAACTCTTTCATGCATGGAGGATTGCAAATTAACTAGGCACATTTATTCATCTATAGTAAGGCCCATTTTGTGCCCACTCCAGAACTCCTGTATCCATATTAGTTTTTTGAAATAACTTGGCACATTTACTCATCAGTCTGATATACAGAACCTAGCACCCATGTCAGTATTTTATTCTCATCAATTGAAAAAAAAGCTGTTTTCTTTACTTATTTTGTAAATTCTATCTAGCAATTATTTTTGTGGTGTTACTAGACTTGAATAAAGATTTTGAATAACATTTATATTGATCCATTTGGCAACATTAATATTATTCCAATGACAGCATACCTCTTATAAACTATCAAACAATGGCTCTAATTATATCGTAATAATTCATGCGATGTCAGATGCTGCTGAGTTCTGCGAACATGTGACTCAGGTCCTACAGATCTAGTGAATAATTACCACACACTCTACACAAATTGCTGTTTCACTATCGAGACATTATTGTAAGTTCTCTTAAGGCCGTTCTCTTCTCATATGTCTATATAAGGCCTATTTCTCGTCTTGTACTGCATGCATTGAGGTATTACTAATCTCATCAAGACAATGTGCAGAACCCAAAACCCATGTCAGTATCTTCAATGTTAAGGTCACCCTGAAGGTCATTCACTTCTTATATGTCTATAGTAAGGCCTATTTCTCGTCTGCTCTAATAGTACTTCATGCATGGAGGGATTGCTCATCTCATCAAGACTGTCCAGGTGCCCGACACCCATGTCCGTATCTTCAATGTTTAGGTCACCCTGAAGGTCATTCACTTCTTATATGTCTATTGTAAGGCCCATTTCTCGTCTGCTCTAATAGTACTTCATGCATGGAGGGATTGCTCATCTCATCAAGACTGTGCAGAGTCCAACACCCATGTCAGTATCTTCAGTGTTAAGTTAATTCACTTCTTATATGTCTATAGTAAGGCCCATTTCTTGTCTGCTCTAATAGTACTTCATACATGGAGGGATTGATCATATCATCAAGACTGCAGAGCCCAACACCCATGTCAGTATCTTCAAGGTCAAGATCACTCTGAAGGCCATTCACTTCTTATATGTCTATAGTAAAGCCAATTTTGTGTCCACTTCATAACTCTTGCATGCATGAAGGGATTTCAAAACAACGAGGCACATTTACTCATCTCATCAAGACATTATGTGCCTAACTGAACACCATTGTCAGTATCTTCAAGGTGGAGGTCACTCCTCAGGCCCATTTCTTTTCCCTCTTCACAACTCGTGCATGCATGAAGGGATTTCAAAATACCTATGCATATTTATTCATCTCATGTCAGTATCTTCAAGGTCACTCTGCAGGCCATTCACTTCAGATTTTGTCTTGCATATATTGAGGGAAATCAAAATAAGATGACATATTTCCTAATCTCATCAAGACAATGTGGCAAATCCAACCCCATGTTGTTATCTTCAAAGACAAAGTCACCCTGAAAGTATTCACTTCTTATATGTCTATAGTAAGGTGCATATCATGTTTACTTAATAACTCTTGCATGCATTGAGGGATTTTGAAATAATTGTGCACATTTACTCATCTCTTCCAGACAATGTGCAGAACACAGTATCTTCAAATTCAATGTCACTCTGAAGGCCATTCACTTCTTTTATAGTAAGGTCCATTTCGTGACCACTTATTAACTCTTGCATGCATGGAGGAATTGCAAAATAACTAGGTACATTTATTTATCTCATCAAGACAATGGGTAGAATTTGACACCCATGTCCGTATCTTCAAGGTCAAGGTCACTTAAGTCTTCACTTCTGATATGCATATAGTAAGGTCCATTTCTTGTTGTCTTTATTACTCTTGTATGCATAGATGGATGTAAAGATATTTTGGCATATTTACTGCTCGGATGAAGGCAATGCGCAGAACTCAACACTCATGTCAGAATCTTTAAAGCCAAGGTCACTCTGAAGGCCATTCTTTTCTTATATGCCTATAGAAAGGACGGGCCATTTTGTGTCCAATTTGTAACACTTGCATGCATAGAGGGATTTGAAAATAATTTGGCACATTTACTCATTTCAGCAAGACAATGTGTAGAACCCAGCATTCATGTCAATATATTTACGGTCGAGTTCACTTTAAAGGTCATTCACTTCTTATATACCTAAAGTAAGGCCCATTTTGTGCCCGATTTACAACACTTGCCTGCGTGGAGGGATTTGAACATAACTTGGCTCATTACTGATCTCATCAGGTCCATATGCAGAACCTAACACTCATGTCAGTATTTTGAAAACAGCATAATTATCTTCTTTTCTATTAAAAAAAGCTGGGTTTTCTTTAGTTATATTGTTAATTCTGTCTTACAATATTGTTTGTGTTGTTGCTTTACTTGAATAATTGTTATGCCCCCATCCACTGCCCCCACCACTGAATGGTGAGGGAGCATATATAAAGTTAGCCATGTCTGGCCATCTGGCCGTCCAGACGTATGTACGAGTGTTTGTCACGAAAAGTTTGTGTTTCTATCACCTCCCGCATTTCTCACCTCCTCCCACATTTCTCAACTGATTGTTTCAAAACTTTAAAGGATGCTTACCTATGATTTCAAGATGTGCCTGTATATTCTGCGTCAATACCGGCCTTGTATTACTGGAATTGTGGCCCTTTTTTCTTTGTTGTCGGTAGCGCGACGGATTTGTAACCGGAGGCCCTGGGTTCAATCCGTCATGGTGCCACTGAGTTTCGTCGGTGTGTTCTTCGGCAAGACACTTTCCCTTAGCCTCGTCTGTCGGATGGGGACGTAAACCGGGCGGTCCTGTGTATTGGTCTATCCTCCGAGCATGTTAAAGTCCGAGCATGTTAAAGAACCATAGGAATCTATTATATAATAAGAGTAGTGCACGGTTATGTATTCTTCCCTCTCTCTGGGATAACCTATGCTGTGTTGATGAGCCGTTAAACAACATTCAGTTCAATGTAAATTTTACGTTTTCCGTTGACTGTTTTCAATGAGGACAACCGTGTCCCATGGACACATTCTTAGTTTTGAATAACATTCATACTCCAATTGACAATATTAAAATGATTCCAATAACAGCATACCCTTTGATAAACTATCAAAGAATGGCTCGAATTATATGGTAATAATTCATGCGATATGAGACGCTACAGTATTCCGTGAACATGTGACTCAGGTCCTACAGATCTAGTGAATAATTACCACACAATCTTCACAAATTGCTGTTTTTGCTATCTAGACATTATTGTAAGTTTTCTGATGGTCATTCACTTCTTATATGTCTATTGTAAGGCCCATTTCTCGTCTGCTCTAATAGTACTTCATGCATGGAGGGATTGCTCATCTCATCAAGACTGTGCAGAGCCCAACAACCATGTCGGTATCTTCAAGGTCAAGGTCACTCTGAAGGCTATTCACTTCCCATATGCCTGATATGTAAATGTCCATCCTTCCGTCTGTCCCATTTCTTGTCTTTTCAATAACTCCTGCATGCATGAAGAGATTTCAGATAACTAGGCACATTTACTCATCTCATCAAGACACTATGTGCCTAACTGAACGCCATTGTCAATATCTATAGTAAGGCCAAGTTTGTGTCCATTTTATAACTCTTGCATGCTTGAAGGGATTTCAAAACAACTAGGCACATTTACTCATCTCATCAAGATATTATGTGCCTAACCGAACACCATTGTCAATACCTTCAAGGTCAAGGTCACTCTGAAGGCCATTCACTTCTCCTCATATTTGTCTGTAGTAAAGCCTGTTTGATGCCCACTGCAGAACTCTTGCATCCATGGAAGGATATCAGAATAAGGTAGCAAATTGACT